>SNQJ01S0021418.1:125967-145867 GCA_010110895.2 Picea sitchensis | reverse complement strand
ACTTCTGTTGACAGGTTCAGTCTAGTATAAGTAAAGGTAAATTCCCCATTGAGGAATCATATCTTTTGTGTGAGTTTGGAAATTTCAGCAAGTACATCTACTTGGGAAAAGTGCGCACCTCTCTTGGGCGCTAGACTTATAGGGTTTGATCACCTCTTGTGTGGTAGGGTTTGTCTTGGTGGTGAAGGTATTTCTCTTGAGGAATATATCAAAGGATTTGGCTGGGTTTTCTTCCCTTGTTGAGAAGGGTTTCCTAGGATACTTCTTGTGTTCTTGTGCATGGTGCTTCTTCTTGTGATCTTGGTTGCTGCAATGTTTATGGTTATGGTTAAATGATAAAAATGGAATGGAATTCATGCTTAACCTATCTTATTGAAAAATTAACATGGTATCATAGCTTAGGTCTTGAAAGAACCCATTGCACAAGCATCTACCAAGTCTCCTCTCACTTTTGCAGAACCATACGACCCTCCTAGGGTTTCCAGAAAAAATCATACGACCCTCCTTTATTTGGTGATTCAACCCTTAATACTTGGATGGTGGGGATATTATTGGTATAGAAGAGTACGACCTCCTCCAACGCATCTCCATAAGCTTTCAAAGTGAAAATCCGAGAATTTTTTATTTTTGGCCCTAGGGTTTCTAGGGTGTTAGAATTTCCTACAGAAGATTAATCTTAGATTTTTGAAGAAACGTTTCTCTTAAATCAACAAGCATCTCTGTGACACTATCAAGTTTATTGTTGGTAGTCATAAGTCCAAACATAACCCAAGGTTACTAATTCAACCTAATCGTTAGGTTTTCAAAATCCAGTTGGCAAGAGTTTGAAGAAACCAATCAAATGAAGAACAAAGCCTTAGTAGAATATAGGCTTGATGGAGCAAGCAACTTCAACACCTGGAAATCAAGGCTTCAGGTCACCCTTGAAGAAGATGACCTCTTGGATGTGGTTTCTATAACCCTACCAGACACAACTACAGATGTAGAAAAGAAGATAAGAAAGGAAGAAGATGTCAAAGCAATAAAATTAATCATCTACTCAGTAAGAGATCATCTCTTACCTCGTATTTCCAACTTGAAGACAACCTATGACATGTATGAAGCTTTAAAATAAATGTTTGAAAGTGACAACACCCTCATAGCTCTTACCTTAAAGATCCAACTTCAAAGTACCAAGATGACGAAGGGTGACATAGTTACCATCTTCTTTATGAAGTTATCAGAGATTAAAGAACAACTAGAGACTATCGGGGAAATCATGTCTGATAGAGAACTTGTCTTAACCACTCTCAAGAACCTTCCAAAGTCACGTGATCCTTTCCTTCAGAGCATCAGTGGAAGATAAGCTCTACCAACCTTTGATCGTCTATGGACATATTGTACTCAAGAATAAATTAGACTTAGAAATAGAGGAGTGGAATATTTCTCAGAAGAAAATCACGCTCTTGCACTTCACACAAAGAAAGGAGGAAAATTCAAAATAAATTTCAGGCAAACATTTAAAGGTGAAAATTCTTCATCAAACACAGGTCATCAAAGAAGAGATGCTTTAGAAATTCAGTGCTTCAGATGTGACAATTATGGACACTATGCAAGAAACTGTCCAACCAAGAAGAAGGGAAAACAATATGCTTCCATCACTGACATTGATCCAGACCCACCTCAAAAGAATGAAGAGAAGAGAGAGGAGAATTGCTTCCTGTAAAACTAAAGCATGACTACAAACCAGGTAAATCAATTGATTTCAATTTTTGTAGTTGAGTGCATTTTTGAATAAATCCCTAGTATGGGAGCCCTCAAAGACTTGGACCATTATCCTTGGTACGTGATTCCAAACCATATTTAATTGATTATTATGCGAGAACAAGCAAAAACATTGTCCTTAAAATAAGAGATACCCATCCAACAAAACTAGACAATCTCAGATGGATATTGACAGTAAGATAATACCTTCTCCCCCTTCACCAGTTCAGAGGGAGACAAACATTATCCAAGTTGATCCAATTTCTCCAGTTGATATGTTCAAAGATATTGCAGTAGGGCATAAAAGGCCTACCTAGACTCACTCTACAAGAGGCAGAGAAACATACAAGCCTCTCAAGGCACATCCCGAGAAAGTAAAAGAGAATTTCAATCTACCCTTCAGACGTGAGCCACCTTATTGATGCTGAGCCTCCTTGTCTTAGAGAAACAACAAGAGAACATGTGTGGAAAGATGCCATAACAAAATAATACCAATATATATTAAAGAATGATGCATAAGATATTATTCAGGGACCAGAAGGGAAGTCTATGGTAAATTCCAAGTGGATCTATAAATATCAAACATGCAACTGATGGAAGTTTCTAGAAATATAAAATGAGATCTATAGCCAGAGGTTTCTCACAAAAAAAGGGAGTTGTCTATGATGAGACACTTGATCTAGTAAACACTTCCATCCGTACTACCATCCATGAGTTGGAAACTATATTAGATAGATAAATTCTTGATGAGTTTGGAGTTTAGCAAGAGTGTTTCTAATCCAAACCTATATCATTACAATGTTGATGACGAGAGCCTACTTTTTGGTGATTTATTAAAAAATCCTTGTTGTTGGATACAAGTAATCATTGACTTCTGAATTCAAGTTGAAGAATCTAAGTATGATGCACTACTTCTTGGGACAAGAAGTATGACAAAGGACTGATGATATTTTTCTGAGTTAAGGAAAATATACAGTGAAGATATTAAAGAATCTAACATATGACAGAATGCAAAATCCACCATGTTAAATTTAAAAGGAGAAGATTTATAATGATTCAGACAAGACTGATCCACAACTGATTGGATCACTGATGTATCTAGTTAAACACCAAACTTGATTCATGCCATGCAGTGAATGTACTTAGTCATTTCATGACTCAACCTAGTTAGACTCACTAGACAACAACAAAACACGAGGCACAGTTGGCTATGGCTCGATATATGCCTCCAGAGTGAACTTGAGTTTGCAGGATATGCCGATTCAGTTTGAGCAGAAAGTACAGTGGACCAAAAGAGCACATCCGGTTGATGTTCTACCATGAATTTTATCATGGTTTCCTGATGCAACATGAAACAAAATCTCTGTGGCCTTGAAAGACCACAGAAGCAGAGTATATCCATTGAGTGTGCCAAGAAGTATGGCTTCACAAGCTTTTGACAGATTTACGTGTTCATGAGATGGATCCTATGATGATAACCAAGAGCCGTGTATAAATCTCCTTGAGAACCTAGTGTGATTCCTGATGAATTGAAACACGTTGAGATGCAAAATTCTTATATCAGAGATATGATGTAGAGGAAAATCGTACACATGCAGTACCTTCCTACACATGAGCAGATTGCAGACATCTGCACCAAACTAACTTGGTGAAGAATACCTTCCTAGTTGAGAGGGAGTATTGATGACTCGAGCCAAGTCAAAATTCAGAGTACATTCATGTGAGACTTGACATGATGAAGAATGCCTCCCTAGTTGAGAGGGACTATTGATGATTGCAATTATGTGAGACATTCTCCAGCTTACAAACATGTGATATGTGGATCATTGTAGCTATGTGAGACTTTCTCCAACTTAAAAACCTGAGAGAAAGCCCCTAAGAAGGGTATGGGGTTCCTATCTGAGACAAAACTGGAACATAGTGATGACCTCCTCCATTCAGAGAGTTGAGAAGAACTCCAGATGATTATCCTGTGGGAAAGGCGATCTGTTGAGTTGGATGTGCCTATGGCTGAGCACAAGGTGAACGTGTAAATCCCAAAGTGTTGGGTGCATCGTCATGAGAACATAAATGAAGATGATGTATTAGCCTCCTCTGAGCAGTAGAGTTGACGAGAAACTCCATATGAATCTTGTGTGATGCAGTGGGAAAGAAGACCTGTTGAGTGGACGTGCCTGTGGACGAGCACAGGTGAACGTGTGAAGAATTGGTTCTTCTGTGTAATGCAGTGAGCCAGATATATGGAAATCCCTATGGATGTGCCCCGAGTGGATGAGCACTAGGGTGTATCAGATCCCTTCCTATATTTTTCAAGATTCAGACCTGCCTGTAACCCTAATTGTAATGTAAAGGGTACAGGTCGACCCCACCTTAATGTGACTGGTAATTAATGTAAAAGATAATTAATCTAGTTAATATTAATTATATTATAATCTAGTGAGGTCGGCCCTATTGTGCCAATAGACACTTCTGTTGACAGGTTCAGTCTAATATAAGTATAGGTAAATTCCCCATTGAGGAATCATATCTTTTGTGTGAGTTTGGAAATTTTAGCAAGTACATCTACTTGGGAAATGTGCACACCTCTCTTGGGTACTAGACTTCTAGCGTTTGAGCACCCTCTTGTGTGCTAGGGGTTGTCTTGGTGGTGAAGGTCTTTCTCTTGAGGAATATAGCAAAGTATTTGGCTGGGTTTTCTTCTCTTGTTGAGAAGGGTTTCCTAGGATACTTCTTCTGTTCTTGTGCATGGTGCTTCTTCTTGTGATCTTGGTTGCTGCAACATTTATGGTTATGGTTAAATGCTAAAAATGGAATGAAATTCATTCTTAACCTATCTTATTGAAAAATCAACAATTAGAACCAGACCTATCATTGAACCAATCGACCCAAAAAATTTGAACTGGACCAGAACTAGAAAAAAACCAAACCAAAAAATAGATAAAATTTTCAAATTTTGAAAAACAAATTGTATATATATTAATGTGAATCCATATGAATCCAAACCACTATACACAAATATGCAAAGTTTCCCATGTATATAGCAAATAAGGGTGCATATAACCAAAATAACACCAATTGCAATCCATATTTGAACCAAAATACATCAACAAAGAGGCTCTAAGTGGCCTCTACAGTAAAAAAAAAAAGCATTCTACAAAAAATTACTACATATCATCAAAATCATTTCCTATATTTGGACCCTCATCATCAATATCACTCTATAAGCATTAAAATAAGATATAAAAATATTAACATGCCTAATCAAATATTTTGCTTGAGTGAAGGGTACATTTTCACTAGTGTCATGATAAAGGAGTTCAACAATCAATGCCACCGACATAAAGGTACATAGAGGGATTGGTGCTCTTGATTAAATTTTAGTTCCATACCCTCATACATGATAGAATCTACTAGAAACATTGCAATACTACCAATCCTGAAAAATGTTAAATCTGTTGAATTTTAAATGGAATCTAAATTATACTTTCTCCATATGAAGTCCAATGATGTTGGAACCACTCTCAAACATCATGAAACAATTAATGGTAATGTTAAAAATTTAAGTAAAAGGACATAAAAGGAAATGGAGGGTGGATACCTCTTTAAATAGATTTATTAAGGCCCCAGGGTTAGGTATTTTGCTTTCCATTTAAGTAATTTGTGTTTTTAAAAAAAAAATTAAGATTTGGTGGTTTGTAGCCATGTTGTATGGTGTCATATGGAATTGGTTGGTTCAATGCTTTAAGGATGGTTCTGTATGTAACCAACTAGTTCATGTATATAACTAGCTATTTTAGGTACATAACCTGTCAATTCAGGTACAAAATTAGATGGTTCGGTATAGAACCAACCTTAACCGTTCTGAAACACCAAACTAGACTGGTATGGTGCCAAAGTCGATCGGACTGGTTGGTTCCGATAAATCTACTAGGCACCCATGTACTTAATTTACATGTATATAGTGTTGTAGACAAATGTGTTCATGTTACCCCACATACCATGAGGATGGTGATGGAAGACCACCCAAATTCCAATTACACACACACTAATAATATGGGGAAAGAGGAAATTGGAGTTTCCACTTAGTTTAGGGTTAAACTGAGAAACCCTAGGGTAATACAAAAGATGGTGAACAAGAAAGGTAATGCCACTAGGTTAATCATGATATTAATATGTTTTTAATGTTAACCTATATCTATATAATATTAAGGTACTTCATTTAGGTTCCATATTAAGTTTTACTGGTAAATTAACAAAGGAAATTGAACCAACTAACTAGCGTTAATTAGTTGACAATTCCTTTACTGAGCTATAAACCCCAATGTTGGAAATGAAAAGCGAAGAATGTAAAGAACTCATCCAAAATTCCCCGATGTTGGTGTTAAATATACTTGGGTTGAAGACAGAGTCACGATAGGCCTTCAAGAGTGATCCACATCCTAGAATATCCTACACACACAACTCCAATTTCCTACAAGGAAAGATTTGACCCAATCTCTAATACAAAAATATATATCTATGTCATGTAATCAATAAATTAATATTGGTAATATAAATCAATTAATGATGTAGATTAGTGAGACCTTAATGCCCTCACTAGGGACGATACCTCCCTTTCCCTAACTATGATGGAAACTACCCTAGGGTTACAATGTTGAAACATCTAAGGTATCAATGGAACTAATCCAATGAATATGCCCTAGGATGAATACAAAATCTCGTATGGTTGGAGCCAAGGTAATCATATAGGTCCCTATAGAGGTGTTGGAGATGACATATCTAAGTATTCTAGGAGCATGGTGGAGGTGAAAGAAAGAAAATCCAAGTGTATACCTACAAACTAGGGTTTCAAAGGTCCGAGAGTTCATGAGTTTGAAATAAGAGACTTAAAAAAGAGAAATTGAAGGGTATGAATAAGTAAGAGAATGAAATTTGAACATAGGTGTATATTTGGTTAGCCTTCAAAGGGGAAAATTCATGTCAATAGTCATACCACACATGTTGAATTAATGCCATAGGTTTGGTGATATTTTTCCATTGATTTTTATACCTAAAACAATCCTCTATTATGCATGTTGTGGACTATAAATGTGACACCTCCAAGGAATTGGAGACATATTATCTACCTAGAGATCAATAAGGGGTAATGAGGTTTGACTCACTTTGACCCCATAAATAGAAATTCCAAATGGATTTTGGCCACCATGGACCTAAAATGAGGCATCCTAAGTAATTATGGGCTTAAATGGGGGTTTATACCCCCAACCTGACCCATAAAATTAGGAATTACCCCAAGTGAGTACCCTTAGGGTCAAAATGGTGACTAAGGGATATATATTAAGGGGTAAAATGTGTGCAAGGACCCCACCTTAGTGGTAGATATCCTAGTGAGGTCCCATATTTAGGCTGTGGTTGGGGAACTACATGAAGGTATCCATCACATCAGAGTAGTAGTTGAGAGGTATTTTGTCATCATTGGGTAGGTCATGCATGAATATAACATAGGGGTCGACCACACAAGGCACCTCCTAATGGGTAGACATAAGTGAGTACTCAAGTGTGAATTCCATATATGATACATTTTCACCCCTTTGTTGGAGCTTTAATCAACGATATAGGAGTAGTTGGGAGTTGCAAGGAAGAGAGAATCAATAAAGTGCATAGGAGTAATCCAAGTATTTTTAGTGTAATCTATTTCATCGATATTGATCCTCCACTGGTTGGGTCTATTTACCTTGCAACATGTGTGAAGGCCACATTCCCCAAGCATTAGTGTGATTTGAAGCCACAAAAATGCCCCATAAGTTTAAAATGATATCAAGAATTTAGAAGGCAAAAGACAACAAAATATAAACAAGCAAGAGATGCATGACAAGCATGAATGCCAGAATAATATAACAAGCAAGCTCAACTACCATGTAAGGAAAAAAATAATTAAAATATGCAATTGAAATGATGAGATAATGAGAACTAAATCTAACCACCATGTACTAAGTGATACAATAAATAATCTATGAGATTAGAGACTGGAAATTTATAGTTAATATGTTAGTGGAATAACAACTAAAGCATGAAAATAAAGCAAGAGTAAGACTAATGATGATAATAGAAATAACTACCAAACCATTAGCAAGAGTATTATTAATGGGGTGATACCTACACTTACCTATAGGAAATATATGATGATGTAGGTTCATATTGGAATGATCCAAATACCTACATCCTAGAGGTTAGTATCTTCCCCCAAGTGGGGAAGGGGTAGAGACACCAACTCTTGAGGGAAGACCAAAGGATAGGTTTTGAGGGAAGAATACGAGGGATGGAAATGTTGGTGCAGATTTTGAAAAGGAATGAGGTGACATACATAAGTCACAAACATCATGCAAGCATGACAGGTGCCATATGCTAACTCAATATTATTGCGCGCATGGAGGTTCCATACACAAGTCAAAGACATAGTGCAAGTCCCATGAAACATATAATATATTGAATATGGCATGATCATGGACGTGAAATACATAATTTAGGGATAAATTGTGAGTAAGGGATTTGACCTACATCAATATTAAGTTATTGTGAGTGTATGAATCAATATACACTAGTGTGAAGCCAATGCAGGAATAGAGGAGATTGATGCCAACCATACACTAGTGGGGGAAAGAGGTGAGGTAGGAGATGTCAACATCTTATAATGGACTCCATAGCTATAGGATATGAAAAGATATCAATTGAAGATTTCATCTATGAGAGGAGACCAAGGAAATGACAGTTAACCGTTACTAGGGGGGATTCATCTCGAATAGGACCATACCCAGGATAATGACCTAGAAAGAGCTAATCCACCAAAAATGCGACCAAGGAAAGATAAACTATAAAATATAGAGAGGTGATCCTTCATCCAAAGTAAAGGGAAAGGGAACAAAACATACATGGAGATAATAGAGGAGGATTAGAAAATACTAAGGTATCGATGTTGATGATATAAGGTCTAAGATGGAACCAAAAAGGTCCCATAGAATATGGGGCTTGATTCAACATGGTAAACCCATATTAAAATATGAGACCCTTCTAAATTTAACAAATTCATCTCAAACTACCATAAAAAGGCCAAGGAAGGAGGAAAAAAGGGGGAGGAGGACAATGGACTACCCTGAGCAACTCGAGATAGGTGCAGAGAGAGGAGGAGAAGTGAAACAAGTGATATAGAAATATTTAGGGGAGGTAACATTCTAAGTGAAGGTGGACAAGAGGAAGGGAGAAGGGATACATAAGTGTTCTGAGTGGTCAACCACTCATCATGGTGTCCTAGGGAATGCTTTATCTATATGTCTCAAAAAGTCACATTGAGGGAACCTATGATGTAAGAGGAAGGATTAGGGGAATATATAGGCACGTTCCTCATGATTGTGTTGGGGGGAGTGCAACCAAAAGTTTCCATGGTATCCTAAGGTTGGAGAGGAGGTATAATGTCAAATAATTGAGGTAGGAGATCTTGTTTAGAAGTAGTGTATTACTGAGAGGTAAGGACTTACACTAGAGGAGATTGTGAGCCTTGCTCTAAAGAGGAATACTTCTTCCATATAAGGGAGTGATGTTTTTATATGTTGTGAATTTTGTGAATTTACAAGGTTGGATTGGAATTGTTGCATGGGTACTTGGATGAATATTCAGAGCCATGTTAAGGACACTCATTTGAGTTAGATGCGATACATTGGAAATGTTTTAAGGTCATAGGTAGTTAACTCCAATATGCATGGACCCCAAGGGAAAGGGATACAGAAGGAGACCAAGAAGAAAACTCCATAATCCAAGGGATAAGGGAAAAATTGGAAGAGATAAGGGAGTCAAAATCCTTTGCTAAGGAGAGGGAAGGGTCGACACAAACTCCCTAGTGGATTCACCAAAATAATAGATGAATAGATTCATTCTACCACATGCAACATGAGGGGATGAACAAAATACCACCCAAGAAAACACACACTACTAATAAGGGGAAGAGGAGAGTGGAGTCACCACTTAGTTTTAGGGATAAATTGGGAATTCATAGGGTAAGACAAAAGAGGGTGAAAAAGGGAGGGAATGCTACTAGGTTAATTATGATTTTAAGATCTTATTAATATTAACCTATGGTTTTAGATCATTAAGGTACGACATTTATGTTTAATATTATATTTTACCAATAAATTAGTAAAGTAAATTGAACCAACTAACTAGGGTTATTTAATCACCAATTCCTTTAGTGAACTATAAACCTTAATGCTGAAAATCCAAAGAAAAGAATGGAAAAAGCTTAGCCAAAATTCATTAATGTAGAAACTAAAAATATTTAGGCCTAAGAGGAAAGTTGCGATAGGCCTATGATATGAGAGTGATCCATATCCTAAAATATCCTACACACTCAACTCCAATTCCCAACAAAATAAAATTTAAGTTCTCTATCTCCAATACAAAGATATATAACAAGATAAGACTTAACTCTATCTCCAATACTAAAATATATATCTATGTGAATCAATAAACACTATATATATTTTTATAAAGATAAACCAATTATTAATGTAGAAAAATGCTTGACCCTCAATGGAGATGATACAAATGCTACACCAAATCTTTTTTTAAACATTTTGTATAAATATCTTTACAACACTACCCAAAATATCAATCAAATTAGTAAGATCAATAATACCAAATACCAAATAATAAAAATAAAATATGATTGATTAATAAGATCAATAATACCAAATAATAAAGATAAAATATGATTAATTAATATAGTTTATTAATATAAGCATTAAAAAAATATGAATGATTAAATGATACAATTCTATCCAAAATATCAATCAAATTAGGAAGATCAATAATACCAAATAATAAAAGTAAAGTATGATTGACCAAATTAGTAAGATAAATAATACCAAATAATAAAAGTAAAGTATGATCGATTGATATAGTTTATTAATACAATGAATGATTAAGTGATATAATTTATTAATATAATAAATTAAAAATAATAATAATAAAGTTATTATTATTATTAGTTTAATGGTTAAGAATATGTGTTTCCTTTTAATAGGTCACAAGTTCAAATCCAGAGGGGGTAGGGTATGTATACCTCTATAGACTTTATCAGTTAAATTGCTGGGCGGAGGGGGGTCTCTTGTCCCACAAACAAGGGGGTCTCATACACCAATTTGGTGTGGCTTGACCGTGACCTTAAAAATAGATGATTATTATTATTATTATATATAGATTATTAAGATTTGTGGTTTAGTATATCTAGGTCATATGATTATGGGAAAACATGGTTATTTTCCTTATTTGATTTTAATAATTCTTATTAAATGTTTTATGATAGGACAAGATACCGACTCTTCTTAAATGTTTATGATAGGCACAAAATAGTAATTGTTATTAAAAGCTTTAGTGGTTGTTATTAAAGGTTTTTATGATAAGATAGGATAAACATTTTTTTACATTGGATTACAATTTTCATTAGTATCTAATGTTGGAATAAGATCAATATAATAATAATAATAATCTATTTTTAAGGTTATCTTAAAGTCAGACACTAAATTGGTGTATGAGACTCCTTGTTTGTGGGATAAGGGATCCCCTCAGTCCAATGATTTGATTGGTGACCTGATAGATATTTACCAGTGATGGTTAAACATATTTTACCCTACCCCTTTGGATTTGAACTCGTGACATAGATATATAAGCTATAGATATATGAACTAATAGTTAAACCTATTTTGATAATTTAAAAGAATTGGCTTTAAAAAAGATTTCAAAAGTATGAACATATTTTAATAATTTAGAAGATTTAGAAGAGTGGGCTTTAAAAAAGATGTCAAGTTATAGTGGTTGTCATTAAAGGTTTTTATGATAAGATAGGATAAACACTTTTTTACACGGGTTTACAATTTTCATTAATATCTAATAAGATCAAGATAATAATCATAATAATAATCTATTTTTAAGGTTATCTTCAAGTTAGACACTAAATTGGTGTATGAGACTCGTTGTTTGTGGGACAAGGGACTTCATGAATCCAATGATTTGATTGGTAATTTGATAGATATTTACCAGTGATGGTTAAACATATTTTACCCTACCCCTTTGGATTTGAACTCGTGACATAGATATATGAGCTCGTGACATAAATATATTAGCTATAGTAGACTTTATCAATCAAATAGCTGGGCTGAGGGGGGTCCCTTGTCCCACAAACAAGGGGGTCTCATACATCAATTTGGTGTGCTGGCTTAACCGTGACCTTAAAAATAGATTATTATTATTATTATGAGCTGGTAGATATATGACCTATAGTTAAACCTATTTTAATAATTTAGATGGTTAAACATATTTTGATAATTTAAAAGAGTCGCCTTTAAAAAGATGTCAAAGGTATGAACATATTTTAATAATTTAGAAGAGTCGGCTTTAAAAAAGATGTCAAGTTATGAATTTAAATGTTTATATATATTCTCACACCAAATCAAACATTTTGCTTATTGTTGTCTATGCTTTGCTCGTCATCGGTGCATTGATCACAGTTCACTGTGCGTGTTCTCAACATGAGGAGAGAAATGAAGGTGAAAAATCTCTTGGTCCGGCCAGCAGAAAGTCGAAGTTCAAGCCCAGCAGAAAGTCGAAGTTGTAGTCCAAGTAAGAGTCGAAGTTCAAGCCCAGCAGAAAGTCGAAGTCGGAGTCGGAAGCAACCGGTTGGGCTGTTCAATCTTGGAAATACTTGTTATCTGAACAGCGTGCTCCAGTGTCTCACTTACACGCCTCCCCTTGCCCAATTTTGCCTCACCAAACAACATTCTTCTTCTTGCAATATATCCTCCTCCGACGACTGCCCATTCTGCTTGGTGGAGCAACGCATCGTGAGGTCTCGCAACATCGTCACTTCAGTCGATACTCCCTACCAAATAAAAAACTCTCTGCATGTTTTTGCAAAACACTTTGTCAATGGAAGGCAGGAAGACGCGCACGAATTTCTGACCTATCTCCTTGGAGCCTGCAACAATGTCTGTCTCGAGATGTGGAAGGAACAAAATGGTGACGAAGAGTCTGGCAAGAACGAACCCAATACCATTATTAAAGACATTTTCGGCGGTGTACTGCAAAGCCAAGTGAAATGCTTGAGCTGCAGAGCTGAGTCGAACAAGCACGACGATATCATGGACTTGAGCCTTGAAATACTAGAAGATGTAACATCGTTGCAGGAGGCATTGTCTTGTTATTTTGCATCACAAGTTCTTGATGGGGATAATATGTATAGCTGCGACAACTGTAAAACGTTGACGAAAGCCCGGAAGCAAATGTCCATTTTCAGGCCTCCCAATGTTCTGGTCATTCAGCTCAAGAGATTTCTTTCGGACCCATCTGGAGGGAAGATAACTCGTAAGATTAGTTTTACAACACGCTTCCAACTGGGTGAATATATGTCACCGGCAGCTGAATCCAGTAAGGAATATATCCGTGTAGACCATCATTCTCGGCCGGATTACAGTCTATTCGCTACCATTATCCATACAGGATTCTCACAGGACCATGGGCATTACTATGCCTATGTCAAGGATGAAAGTGAAAATTGGTTTTGCTGTAATGATTTTAATGTCTCTCCTGTCTCTGAAGAGGAAGTGTTGTCAGACGAACAAGTTTATCTTCTGTTTTTCATGCGTAGGCAGCGTCATGTTTCCAGATTCGAGATGAGGAATAGGTCTCAGGATGATCCAGTAGATTTTAATGTCGGCGTTAATGCAAAGGTGCGTACTGCAAGCGACAGAAGCAACGATGGCGAAATGGATGAAGAAAATGGAGAGAGGCCATCTAAACTCCAGAAATGCGCCGAGCTGTAGCCATTTAGGGTTCTTAGTGGATTTAATTTATATGGAGATTGAACACTCTGTTAGGGTTTTTAGTGGATTTAATTTATATGGAGATTGAACACTAAAACAGTGTTGCGATAATTTGTTAAGATCCTGCAACCATTTCTTTCGCATACTAATTTTGTTCAGATTTAGCTTGCAAATACGTTAAATATATTTAAGTATAAATGCTTATAACTAACTATAACGGATAGGTTTTTAGTGCTTAATGAGTTTTGTATGGACAAGATTTAATATTGATGGAATATTCTCAGTCCTCCCAATAAATCAATGGTTGTGATTTCAACCACTAACTTCCTCACTGTTATAAAGACATCAGTTTACACTTTATTTTTTTACTTTTACTTGATCATATTTAAAGTTTACTATAGTGACTAGTTAATTACCATCTTTGAGTGATTAAGAAAGATGTTTCTGAAACCTCTCACCATCATTTGAAACTGTGCTAGTATTAATGTTGTTTTCTTACTCATAATTTTTATATCTGGTTGTGCTTTACCTTAGTACTTTTTATATTTCATTGAGTTTTACCTTTCATTTGGATTTATGAAATAATAATTTTTTTTAAATAATATATCTTAAAATAATAATAATAAATTAAATAATAGGTTAAATTAATAAAAATAATTATTTAAGACACCTGTTTAAAATATTAAAATATGGAAAAAATAATTTTTTTAATAAGTTTTATCTGAAGTTTGGATTTATGAAATAATACTAAAAATTTAAATAATACCTATCATTATGAGTTTTATCTTAAGTTTGGATTAATGAAATAATACCTTAAAATAACAATAAGAATAATAATAATTGATGATTTTATGGAACTTTGCTCAATGGTGGGTGAAGCTAGATAACAAACGAATAGAACTTTGCTCAATAATGGGTGAAGCTAGATAACAAACCAATGGAACTTTGCTCAATGGCCAGGTTGGTTGGTGTAGGGTTTCAAGACTAAGTGTGTGGGGAGTAATATAGGATAGAGGGTACGAGAATGATGGCGCAAGAATCATACGAGTTAGGAAATGAAGGGTCCTCTGTACAACCTGTGGATAGAGGACCAATGGAATCACCGACTTTCAAAGATGCAGTGCTGGGAAAGATAGGAAAACAAGTTGAGGACATTAAAATGGGGGGTGTAGGCAAGGGTACCGCTGAAGGTACAACCGAGTTGAAAAAAAACTGGAGCTGACAAACGAAAAGTGAATGGCTATCATGCACAAACGAAGGAAAACCCAAGGTATGAGGTCACTTCTCCTAATATTGGTAACTACATCCAACATATGAAAGACCATGCTCTAATAGGGGATTTTACCATTGGAGGAATCTCTAATAGGATGAGTGAGCTCCTGCTGGAAAGTTAAAGGACAAGTAGATCTAAAGTTGGGATCCAAGGGCTTCTTTACAACAATTTTTTCCAACCCTATGGATAGAGATAAAGTCTTTGCCACTGGATGTAAAGACTCGCTCTAGAGAAAGAGGACTAGATAAGATTGTATTCACTGCCGCAAGAATTATGGGAAATAGACTCTGGAAGGAATAGGAAATACCCTAGGAACATTCATTGAGATCTTTGAGGTCATGGAGATTGCTAAATATACTTTGTATGCTCAGATCTGTGTCTATATGAACATGGCAAGAGCTCTCCCAAAGGCAGTAACAATGTCATACCAAGATAATGAATGGAGCCAAACATTAGACTACAAACATATCCCATTTAGGTGTAGAAAGTGCCACATCCATGGCCATATGTTCAGATTGCCCCCTAAATATAAATAAAGATACTAATAAACCTCAAGAAGGAACAAATACAGAAGTATTTACCAAGATCCAAGGGAAGCATAAGACAAGGAAAAGATCTAGGAAACCAACTACAAAGGAAGATGAAAACACTAAAAACATATTTAAAGCGTTGGAGGAGAAAAACCAACAAATTGTGGAGAAAACCCAAGAGGAGCCAAAGAAAAAGGAAGCACAAAAAAAGGAAACAATGGAGAAACGTAGAAAACCATATATAAAAGTAAGATGAGAGGAAAACAAATAAAAGGAGTATGAAATGCAATATTAGGAAGAAGAGGAAAACCAAGAAATGGAAGTGGAAAAGATGGAAATAAATATAAAATCTCTCAGGGAATACCATGGAGAACAAGAAATTAATGAAATGACAATAGGCCAACGAGTCATAAATCTACAAAGTGAAACAAAAGAAAGCAAGGGAAAGGAGATAGGCCAAGTGAACTCTGAAGTAGCATCATGAAGTATGGGGATCAATACCAACCCTACAAAAATCCTCAAGAAAACCCTCAGTGCATATAAGAAGAGGGGGAGAAAACCTTATCAACATATCATAGAGGAAACATGAGCTCAATTAGTAGACTCGGGACAAATGATAGGGGTCTCGGAAAGGTATTTTGAAACCCAACAAAAATTAAATTATGAAGCTCATATCATGGAATGTGAGGTTTGAATGCTCCATCCAAACATAGAATGCTAAAAAACATAATTATGCAGGAAAAAGAATAGGTTCTTTTAATTCATAAAACTAAGTGTGATAAGGAGGTGTTGAGATCATTTCATGCTTTCTTTTTTTCCTTCCACATTCTATTTTCCCTATTTCTTTTCCCTCATCTACACCTCCCCGTATTTCCATTTTTTTATTCCTTCTTCTCTCCCTTTCTGGTTACTATACTTAGTCATATTTTAGTGATTTGTGGGTTCACGGGTTAGCAGGCCTTTATCTCCACCCACTTTCTCATGTCATAAGTCTGCTACAACACTTAGCCATTTTTTAATTGCGCGGGTTCAAGCCCTCGTCCTCCATTTTTCGTGACCTTCACTTTGCACCCCAAGTTCCATGATCTACATTTTGACCATCAACCATGCCACGGGTGCCGAGCTCCAAAGTATTTTATTCCTCTCACATGCAAGTCCAACCGACCGTCTTTCTACACTTAGTATATTTTTTATTATCCATACAACCACGGATTGGCGGGTTCTCGGGTTGGCATGTTTATGAAAAGTTTTATATTCAAACTCTCTCTCGTCCGTCCCCACCATTTTGTTTCTTTTCCCAATACAAATTAAGTGTTGTTAAATGTTTACAACTGTTGTGCAGGCTCCAAAAAGATCATCATTAACGACAAAAGTATCGAGTAATTACTCATTAAATTTCATTAAATCTTCATTTTCCAAGGAATTAAATTATCATCATCTCTCTGAATTTTTTTATTTGAGGTTATTATCCAGCTGAAGAAATAGTCACGTCAACCTATGGAAGCATCATCTAGACAAAAAATTTGTGGTGATACTTTGAATATCTTTGGTCATGAAGATCCAAACTTCCAGTGGTTAAGAGCATATTCATATTATTCCTCTCCTCCTGCACATAAAGATGTAATTTGGGCATCTGGAATCGCTTGTGTTGGGTGTGTTCCTGAGGTTTTTGATTGTAAGGAACTCATTACATGGTGTATGGACAAGTACGCATAAAGTCAAAGAATTATACATCTCCAGGATCATTCTCCAATTTTTCTTTCACCTCAAATTTTTCGCAAGATGTTAAAGTTGCCAAAGCCGACTCTTAATTTCAAAGGTGAAGATTGCAGAGAATTATTGAAGAAACATAACAATGGACTATCGCTCCTTGTTTTTTAGTGTGCTTTTAAATCATCTTAATATTCTGCCATGAATTTTCCTATCAATACCTCAAAATCATGATCCATATCCCTCAAAATCACGTGACTTGTTGGAGAAGAAATTCCATTTTAGGTAAAGGATAATTGTCCTTTACACTTGATTTGTTAGGATCCCTGAAATATACACACATTTGAATCTCCCCAGTCTTTTTTCTCGCAATGATAGGGTTTGAAAGCCAATCAGAATGTCTATTGGGGTAGATTATTCTAGCTTTCTTTAATTTTTCCAATTAAACCTTTACTAGTGGTTTTAATTTGGGATTCATTATCCTTATCTTCTTCTTGACAGGATTTTCCCCTTCTCTCAAGGCAATAATGTGTTGAAATATTGTTTTATCATATGCCTTCAAATCATCGTAACTCCATGCGAACACATCAAGATATTCTTTAAATAGTGCAACATATTGATCAACTTCATCAATTGTGCAATCAATTCCCAAATTGACATATTTTGGGAAACTGTCAGTTCCAATATTAATCTTTCTTCTTTCTTGGACTTTTCGGAGCAATGCTTCTTCCAGAAGGTTTTTAGCATGATTTCCTTTTGTAAAAGGAGATTCAGATTGAATACAATTCCTCAGGACAACATTTATGTGATTATCCTCATCTTCATCATCATTAGTAAAAAAAAATCCAATTCTTTATCATTCTCAAATACTTGTAAATACTCTTAATTGTTAAGTACAGAAGGTCGAAATATTCCTTTTACTTGAAAACATGTTTTGCTCTGAACATCATCTGGGTTCGACAGTGAGGCTGCCAAAGCTAATGAATCTTCCTTATGATTTTTAACCCTTGGGATGAAAGAGACATTGAAAGAGTTGAAGGCTTCCATCAATTCATTAACTCTTTTAAAATATAATTTGAGTCTTTCCTTTTTAATCTTATATCTCTGGGTAACTTGATTTATTACCAACTCAGAGTCGCCTGTCACAATTAAATGTTCTATATTCATTTCTCGTGCAAGAATCATTCCTTGAATCAAAGCCTCATATTTTGCCTCATTATTGGTGCACACAAATTCAAGTTTGACATCATGTGGATGCACAATCCTTTCTGGGCTTATAAGGATGATTCCAACTCCACTCCCAAAAATTGAGAAAGCTCCATCAAATGACATCCTCCAAACTAATGCTTTTGATTTTCCATGTATTCAATCTGTTCCATGTATTTGATAGCATAGTTTTTGATTCCAGCGTCTATATAATCTTCCATTAGTTCATTATCCTTATTTTTTAAGGAAAAAAAACTCCTGGGTTCACGAGGGACCTTTATCATTGCTCCTTATTTATCTGGAAACATCACTCAGCTTACATCATTCATTATGTACCCCCCGATCATAGATGACCAATCTCTTCCTAAGACAACTCCTTATGCAGGAGGAAGATCTACCACAACAATATTGAAAAACTGTAATAATAACATGAACTCTCTAATCTTCCATGGCAAGGGAATAAATTGTTTTTTCCTTTTTTCATGGAAAAAATGTAGCCAGAAGTTATATTGCCTTGCCTCCTCTGTAATAAATATTTTTTCACATACATGATATAGGAGAAAAGAAGGATTCTCTTTCGAGCAAAATATCCTTATGACACTGTGATTCCCCATTTGTTCTATTCTCCCTCTTATCTCTAAAAATCAGATAGCTTGATCATATATCCTTGAAATGTTTTCGCCCAACAACAACTTTTTGAAGACCGAAACAAAATTATTATAAACTTCATAGAAAAACATAAGGGTATTATGTCTCCATAATGTCTAATACCATAAGGTAATTGGATTAGTTGCATAATTCACCCTCTTACTTATGGTTAAATTTGGGAATTGACAACAACGCACAATA
The DNA here is from genome assembly GCA_010110895.2 of Picea sitchensis. Taxonomy (NCBI): domain Eukaryota; kingdom Viridiplantae; phylum Streptophyta; class Pinopsida; order Pinales; family Pinaceae; genus Picea; species Picea sitchensis. Next base: position 126,689 of record SNQJ01S0021418.1, on the reverse strand, counting down.
GAAAATATCAAATAAGAGGCCATAAAGAATTTTTTGTCCTTTTTATAGTGTGATAATTGGGACGACATTTCAATAGAAATGAGTCTTCCCCAATAAAAAATACTCTGTTCTTGTATTATAAAATACAAAATATCTAAAATCATGCGAGAGACAAAAGCAGTGTTTTCTTGACCTATCAACATGGTAAATAGACATGCAATTTATCGATAAGGGTTTTTAAAAGACTCAACCTGGATTTTGGTTATGTCTGTTGGGATAGATGCGTGATTCTTCAAATATTTCGGCAGGAGGTGAACATTTAATGAGTAATTCTTCGATCCTTTTTCCATTAATGATGATCTTTTCGAAGCCTGCAAAACAGTTGTTAGCATTAAACAACACTAAATGTGTATTGGGAAAAGAAACAAAATGGCAGGGATGGACGAGAGAGAGTTTGAATATAAAACTTTTCATGAACCCGAGAACCCACGAACCCGTGGTTGTATGGATAGTAGAAAATATACTAAGTGTAGAAATATGGTCGGTCGGACTTGCATGTGAGAGGAATAAAATACTTTGGAGCTCGACACTCGTGACACAACTGATGATCAAAATGTAGATCATAGAACTTTGGGTGCAAAGTGAAGTTCCCTTAAAATGGAGGATGAGATCTTGAACCCGCGAACCCGTGCAATTGAAAAATGGCTAAGTGTAGTAGCGGACTTATGACATGAGAAAGTGGG
>SNQJ01S0021418.1:88835-122725 GCA_010110895.2 Picea sitchensis | reverse complement strand
AAGAATTACTCATTAAATGTTCATTTGCAAAGGGATTAAATTATCATTATCTCTCTAAAACAAAATATTTGAGGTTATTATCGAGTTGAAGAAATAGTCTTGTCAACCTATGGAAACATCAACTAGACAACAACTTTGTGGTGATACTTTGAATATCTTTGGTCGTGAAGATCATAACTTCCAGTGGTCAAGAGAATATTTGTATTATTCCTCTCCTCCTGCACAAAAATATGTAATTTGGGCATCTGGAATCGCTCATGGTGGGTGTGTTCCTGATGTTTTTTATTGTAAAGAACTTGTTGCATGGTGTGTGGACAAGTATGTGCCAAGTCAAATAATTATATAGCTGCAGGATCATTCTCTGATTTCTCTTTCACCTCAAGTTTTTTGCAAGATGTTAAATCTTCCAAAGCCAACTCTTACTTTCAAAGGTGAAGATTGCAGAGAATTCTTGAAGAAACATAACAATGGGCTTGACCTCATGCTGGAATATTTGGAGAATCTTGCATCTATCCCAACAGACATAACCATAATCTAGGTTTAGTCTTTAAAAAACCCTTATTGAGAAATTGCATGGCTATTTACCAGGTTGACAGGTCTAGAAAGCACTACTTCTATCTCTCGCATGATTTTATATACTTTGTATTTTACAGTACATGAACAAGCCATTTTTTATTTGGGAAAACTCATTTCTATTGAAATCTCGTCCCAGTTATCACACTATAAAAAGGACAAACAAATATTTATGGCCTCTTATTTGATATTTTCTATTGTGCATTGTTGCCAATTCCCAAATTTAACCATAAGTAAGAGGGTGAATTGCGAAACAGATCCAATTACCTTCAGATATCAAGCATTATGGAGACATAAGACCCCTCTGTTTTTCTATGAAGTTTATAATAATTTTGTTTCAGTCTTCAAAATGTTGTTGTAGGGAGAAAACACTTCAAGGATAAATCTACCATATTTTTAGAGAGAGGAGGGACAATAGAACAAATGGAGAATCACAGTGTCATAAGGATATTTTGCTCGAAAGATAATCCTTCTTTTCTCCTATATCATGTATTTGACAAACTATTTATTAAAGAGGTGGCAAGGCAATATAACTTCTGGCTACATTTTTTCCATGAAAAAAGGAAAAATCAAATTATTCCCCTGCTATGGAAGATTGGAGAGTTTACGTTCAGAAATGTAAATAAAATTGACGAATTTGTAAATTATTTTAACAATGTGAGTTTAAAGTATGATGAAAAGATCAAAGGTTTTGATCCGAACAAGATCTTTGTTGGACATATGCTTTATGTGGGGTTCAATAGTTGTTTTATTCAAACTATCTTGAATGAATGAGAAGAGGGTAACAACCAAAGCACTCCCATACACGATGCTGGTGATCTAGAAACATTACTTAGCAGTAATGATTTTTCCAAGCAAAAGGGAAAAGGTCCCAGTGAAAAAAGTGCTTAATCTCCTGTTGTTACTCCCAAGAATACTACATCCAGGAGAAATGCTCCAGCGTCCCACCCAGTTAGAAATATTGTCAACAATAGTTCCAATGGAGGGGGAGAGAAGAATCCCCCCCCCGGGAAAAATTGAGAATTCACACAAGTTGCCTATAAGAAAGAAAAGGAAAATTTTAGTGCAAGAGGAAGAAGATAATATTATAGAAAATGACATCCAAAGATTTTCTTTGGAGGATATGGAACTAGAAGCAGATATTGAGAAAATATTTCCCGCAATAGAACAGCCGGAAAATATGGCTCAATGAAATTCTTTATTGGAAGTTGTTGGAAATGAGACCTTTAGTGAAAAAGAATCCTTCACTTTTCAAAGTGTTGTTTTTGATAAAGAGTCTAAAAAGTTGATTGTAGAAAGAAGTGACTAGAAGAATAAAAAGGGAAAATCCTGCTCAGAGGTTGACCTTAAAGATATGCAACCACCCCATATGTCCAAAATCCATCGGGCAACCGAGGACGTGCTCGACGAATCTATTGATGATTTAGAAGTTGAAAATTTCAAATTAAAGGAGAAGATCATAGAATTGGAAACTACCTTGATGCCTCTTCCAATCCTGGCGAGTCCTTGCCAATGGTTAAACCAACTACACCCGATATTAAATTAAAAGGATCTTCTAGTTTTCTCATAGCGGTCTGAAGTTATGTAGAGAAAAACATTAAAAGGATAATTTCACTGATAATATAAGCATGGGAGGCATAAAAAAATACAGTTTCTTTCGGTTCAAGGGCACATGTATTTCATGAATATATCCAAGATGATTTAAAGAATGAAGAAGGATTCTACACAGATGTTGTTTTACCATTTGGGATAAAAGTCGCAAACATGATAGAATTGAAAAGGAGAGAAGAATATCTGCCTTATCCAAGTCGAATTAAACAGTTTAATGCATGTTGGAAAGAAAAGATCAAGAATTTGAATAACATTTTCCAGGCATGCAATGAAGCCATAGTGAAAAGAGAACAATTATTCAAAAGACTCACAGAGATAGATCTAGCAAGAAGCACTGATGAGGTGTAAGATCCTAAGTTAATTCTCAATTCAATGTTTATGACAAAGAAACAATTTGTTGAACAAGTGTAGATATTAAAGGGGTTATCAACTGTGGAATTTTATGGCATAATTGAATATAATGAAGAAGAGATAGATAATTGGATGGTTGATTATTCTATGAAAAATCAAGATATTGAGGAGTCAATACATGGAATTTCTCATGACCTAATAGATTTGGAAGGTGAATTATTTAATATCAAAATCAGGCATGAAATAAATGTTGCGCCAATGTAAAATTACATTGAAGATTGGTTTAAGAAGGTGATTGATAAATTAACTAAAGAAGGCCAAGAAACAACAGTTGAGACGGTTCCTATAACCGCTAATGAGGAAAATAAAATGACAACATCATGCAAGTAAACAAGGAGAGACCATCATAGCAAGTTTATGTTGATCAAATATTGCTTTCTTTATCAGTTTTTCATCTAGTTACTTCGCTTCTTTGACTAGAAAGGTTTAATCAAAATCTGATAACTTCTTCCTATCTTCTTTCCACGTCATGCTACTTTGTCATCACCCACCATATTCTTTCAACAACTTACTTCTTGTTTATATTTTCTTTATGGTCCACGGGAGCTCCAATCCTAGTCCTCTAGATAAATTCATTTAAATTTCAAATCTTTGTAACAGACTTTATATTTTTTCAGAAATCCCAAGAGAAATATTTCGAGATCAGTTTTGACGGTGTTTTATAACTCTGATTTTTGAGTATAAAATATTTGAGATTGATCTATCATTTTATTTATTTGAGCTCCAAATGTGTTTTCTCTATTAAAGTTCTCTTATGCATGTAGACCATTTTATTTTATTCTTATGTGATAAAAAATCTTTAGTTTAACTATGATGGATGTGAGTAAATTTAGTTTATCTTTTTCAAATATGTGATGTGTGAGGTTCCTGGTCATCTCTTAGGAATTCTCTTTAATGAAAACAAAACATTTTATTTTCTGCAACCCTTACATTTCATTTAATACCATGGTGGACTTTCTCAAAGTCCTATATTGTTTTGAAAATCTAGAGTTCAAAGAGTATCATAAAACAAAGAGGAGTACCACCTCTATAAAAATGCAGGGGGATTTGTATCCCAGTGATGTTGTTGTTTCGGTCTTGACGGATTCAAGCGTCAACAGGAGGAGATGGTGAAAATCGGAAAGAAGGTCTGGAAAAACTGTGAAGTAGAAGTGGTAGATTCAGAAGGATCTTCAGGTGGCCTATATATTTTGTGGGATCCAGCGAAATGGAAAATGGGTTTGTTCTCCAAACTTCCTAGAATCTTAATGATGCATTTTTTCGAGATCAAATATCAAGTTCAGGGTTACATCTCTAATGCTTATGGGTTGTTAACACCACAAATCAAGTGAGGATTTCTGGAATCCTTGAATGGCTTAGGGGCCTTATTTTATGACCAACACTGGGTAATTGGGGGAAACTTTAATATGATGACATCTGTCCTGGAGAAAAAAGGAGGGCTTGTAAGATTGGCAGGGGAAAGTGAAGAATTTTAAGATTGGATAGAGAAATTCAAACCAATTGATATCCAAACCAACATTAGGTTGTTTACTTGGAGAAATAGAAGAAGAGCAGACAAATAAATCTCAGTTAGGTTAGATAGATTATTGACCTATGAGACAATGTTTCAAGAATAACATGAAATCTTGGTGAAGGTCCTCACCTTCTATAGACATAATCACTAGTCGATACTCCTCTCATGGGAGGAGAAAGTGACCCCTCGACCAAATCCTTTCCACTATGAAAATTTTTGGATGGATCATCAGGATTTTATGCAGAACATTAAAACTTGGTGGTCCAAAAACCCAAATTTGTATGGCACAAAGATGTATTAGTTTTGACAAAAGTTCAAACACATAAAGTTCTAAATTAATAAATGGAATAAGGAATTGTTTGGAAATATTTTTGAAGAAAAGAGATGCCTAGAATAAAAAATGGCTACAATCCAATCTGAGGAAATTGTAGGATAACAAACAGAGGAAACAAGGAATAGGGAGGAACAAATTTGTTTAGAGATGGATAAAAGGAATAACCAAGAATAAATTCTATGGAAACAAAAATCAAGAGTAAGATGGCTAAAAGAGGGGGACATGAACACGAAGTTATTTCATAACTCTTTTCTAGAACGAAGGAATCAAAATAGGATAACATCCTTAACCTTAGCCTTGGGAGAAAACATTGATACAAATGAGGACATATAGACAAAATTGGTAAATCACTTTCAAAATCTGCTAACCGAACCTGTAGAAGATAGAGAAGCATCCATTCGAAAAATTATAGGATGTATCCCAAAAATAGTCACTCAGGAGAAGAACCAATTTCTTATGATTCCAACAACCTTGGAAGAAGTGGAAAGGACAATGAAGGAGATGGCCTCAGGGAAGGCTCCTGGAATAGACTAGATGGGTTCACAACATAATTCTTTCAAAAATGATGGAAGATCATAAGAAAAGACATATGGGAGGTTGTGGAAGAATACAGATCCTCTAAGTCCATTCTTCAAGCCTTCAATGCTACTTTCATAGAATTAATTCCCAAGGAAAAAGAGGAAAATACAATAGAAAAATTTAGACCAATAGCCTTGTGCAATGTAATATATAATATAGTATCTAAAATCATTGCTAATAGACTCAAACCTTTTCTTAAAATAATCATTTCTATGAAGCAGGGGGGGTTTAAATGGACACTAGATGGTATAATAGTCACTCATGAAACTATTCATTCATTTCAAACTTCCAAGAAGGAAGGCATGCTAATAAAAATGGACATGTCAAAGGCTTATGATCGTATAAGTTAGAGATTCCTTCTGAAAATGTTTGAGGCTTTTGGATTTGTAGAGGAGTGGATACAATGGGTTAGTGGTCTCATCTCATCTACCTTCTTTTCAATTTTAATGAATGTATCACCTTCAAAAACCTTTAATCCTTCGAGAGGGATAATATAGGGAGATCCCATGTCCCCCTACCTTTACATAATATTAGTTGAAGGAATAGAGAGGCTTATCCAAAAGGATCTGGATGAAAAAAATATACAAGGGATCAAGCTGCAGTTAGATGCGGATCCAGTTTCTCATTTACAATTTGTGGATGACAACCTCCTTATGGGAATTCCCACAGAAAAATAATCCAAAGCTATAAAAAACTTGCTAGACATGTACAAAGAAGCCTCAGGTATGATCATAAATCTAGCTAAATAAAAAAAAAAAATCTTTAATACTTTGATAGAAATTCAAAGGAACATAGCCGTGATCCTTGGCTTCCAAAGGGCATGCCTTCCTTCTAAGTATTTGGGAGAAGTTAGAGGCTAAGCTATCCAATTGGACCCATCTCTTTCTCACCCTCCCGGGGAGAATCTTGTTGTGTTCTATGCCCGTATATCTATTTTTGGTTCTAGTTTCTCCCAAGGGGATCTTAAAAAATATTAGAAACTTACAATGGACCTTCCTCTGGGAAGGGGCTACCAAAGAAAAAAAGTGGGCCTTGGTAGCTTGGGACAAGCTATGTGGACCAAAATCTCATGGAGGAGTGGGAATTAGAGACCCTATATTTGCAGAGAAAGCCTTAACAACAAAACTTTAGTGGCACAACAAGATATGGTCAAAGTATGTTCTGGATGTGGTGCAATAAGATATAATCAGGATGAAAGGTATCAAAATAGGCTCACTCATATGGAACAATGTCTAGTTGAATATAGAGTTAGTCCAAAAAGAAATTTTCTGGGAGGTTCACAATGGAAAGTCAACACTTTTTTGGGAGGATGCATGGGAACAATTTCCCACCATGGCTAGAAAATGTGGAGTGTCCTAGATAAGGACAACCGTGAATGAGTTAGGGTGGAAACTTGTGTTGGAGTTTTATTTTTTTTCAATTACATTCAGTTTCTTTACAAATTTACATGAACTCAAGAATAAACCATGAACAATAGAAGCAGTAATAACCAATATCACAAGAAGAATAACCATGCATAGAGACACAAGTACAGTAGAAAATGTTAAGACAAAATGATTATGATAGATTGATGTATTATTACAATGATGAGTGTTCCATATATAGAGAACATACGGTGACCATCCATGAAAGGATGCGTCCCTTGGATAATAAATAACTACTTGTTTATTATATATATTTACACCTTGTATTATGAATATCATGTGTGTGTATATATATATTAAGCCCTAATATTGGCTCATTACCCCTTAATTGGGGCATATTACATTAGTTATGTTATTTTATTTATGTCGGCTTTATTCCATTAGTTGTAATTATACCTCCTAGTCTCCTATATATACCAAGGAGACATTTTCATTTGGAATCATCTTGTACTTGAACATTTATGTGGGGTAAAAGGAGGTTGCCCCCTCAGTATTATCTAAATTATCTCTTTTTCAAGGGTGTTGAGTACTTATTATGAGGTTTTCTATGCTATATATTGATATTTGGTTCTTAACATATGGTGTTACATTAGAGCTCTCAAGGTCTTGGGGTTTAGCTACTACATCTACCTTGGAATTTCAGCTATAACTTTTTTTTCTACAACATTTCAAAGGAATGACTTGCGGAGGATACGCTATTTAGTAGATGGATCAAGGTATGTTGGTTTACAATTTCAGCTCTTGAGGCCTTATACTTTTGAATATCGTGCAAGATAAGGTTATGGAATCATCGAACTAGGTCATTTGTGGAATTTTCACTATAAACATTTTTGTAACGTTTAAAGACCCTGAAATCCCAAGGATATTCACATAAATTAGTAAGGTGTCTTTGGTAAAAAATTCAACTTCTAGGTCATCATACATTTTATGGAATACATATGGAAGATAGTGTATCTTACTAGTTCTATTGACTAGTCTGAAGTGTTCAGGTATAACAATCATAACTTCTTCCTAGGTATCAAATTGAGTGAGACTAGTTTCATTGGATAGTGGACAGTTTTAGGTATTTCTTATGCAGTTTAGAATTTTATATATCAATCATTTTATTGAGCTATACAAGTGAGATCTCTGGAAAGACCAAAATCAACAAGTTGTGGGGAAGTTACCATAAATGCTTGGGCACATCCAATTTTGATCAGACTGGCATTAGGAGAAGAAATATGGGAGAACTACATAAAAGAAAGTTCATACCGAAGGGCGAAACTTGGGAGGAGATATTAGAAGAAGATTGTCTAGCTTGAGAATACCTCAAAATCAAAGGTTCACAAAAAGTGATACTTGGCCCCAACATGCCACCCAAAAGGGAACCACAAATAAGCCTCTAGACAATCCTACTTGGACTCTTAATGAAGGTGAAAGAAATGCGTAGGGACATAAATGATTACAAAGGAAGATAGTAACAAAAAATGAAATACAAGAGATGGAAGATAAGTTGGAGGCAAGATGGATGGTTTAAAGAGGAAATCATGGGAAGTATTGAAATTTTTGTAACAGAGAAGACACTGCAGAAATTGAAAGTAAATCCCATGAGGAATTCATGATGAGAGGAGCAGGAAGGTGAATCAAGAATGGAAAAAGAAATCCAACTTTGGGTTGAAGACCAACCACATTCCCTAAGATGGATATGAAGTTTGATGGCAAGGACCCAATCACATGGATACTTAGGATGGAGAAATTCTTTGATCTACATAATGTGACACATACACAAAAGGTATGAATTGCTTCTTTATATTTAGAACCAATCAATTTGTATGGTATGATGGCTTTGTTCATAAAATCACTCGTCACTTGGACAATTTTCCTGAGGAAGAAATATTAGCACACTATGAGGATACAAGTAATACCTTCTTTGTAATTGATAAATCTCAAGCAAGGGTTCTGTTACTTAGCACATTGAGAACTTTCAAATCTTGAATATAAAGGTAATAGATATTCCATATGAGCACTTGATTGATGATATTCATAGGAACTTTAAGGATAACATTCAACATGAGGGTTCGCTTTTGGGAACCCAAAACATTGGACAATGCATAAGGTGAAAAAATGTTGAAGAAATAAAAAATATGGCTATGGCTACTAGGATAATCCTAACATCTATAGAGAGAACAATTCTCCTTTCTTCTAAAACCTCAACCTAGGGTTGACACCTCAACAATTGGAGGGAAAAGAAAAGAAAAAAGGTTATTCTTTTTAATTGTGACAACAAGTACAGGTAAGGGACATAAGTGTGGTGAGAAGAAATTATTCTACATAGATTGTGAGAGGAAGAAGAACAATAGCAAGAACCATCTCAAGATGAAAAGCATTAGAAACAATTTTGGTCTAAAGGTTGGCTACGATATCATGTAATGCATTGGTGGAATTAGCGCTCCTCAAACCCTCAGATCGAAGGATACATCAAAGAAAAGGTGAAAGTAGTCCTAATTGATTAAAAGGTGCCTCATAATTTCATTCACTATAAATTAGCCAAAGCTCTCAATTGCTTTGTATATCCGATATGAGGAGTTTCAAGTAATGATTCCGGATGGAGGAACTATCAATTGCTTAGGAAAATGCAATAAAAATCAATATTACTATGGGAGATATGCGTGAATGGTCAATGATTGCTATACCCATGGGTGGTGTATGTTGTACTAGGAATCCAATGGTTGCAATCTCATTAGGAACAATGGCTTTTAATTTTCAAAGAACTTTTCATGAAATTTTCATTGGAAGGAAGAAATTGAGTTAAGAGGTATCTAGGGGAAGCGATAAGGTGATAAGCTCTAATGGCATGACCAGAGTATTGAAAAGGGGAATCATGGTGTTATTGCACAAGTATGCTTACTAGATGTTCAAACATCTAAGCCATCTATTCCTCAATATCTTAGAGTCATTTGATATTAAGCATTCCCAGTATTTGAAGATATTCCCAAAGGTCTTCCCCACACTCGAAATCATGATCATGAAAATTCACTTAATTCTGGGGAGTGTTCCTCTAACATCGGGCAATACAGATACCCTTATGCATTTCAGGAAGAGTGAAATTGAGCACATGGTTGAAGAAATGTTTAGAATTTGTGTCTAAGACCTAGCCAAATTTCTTACCTACTGCACAGAGTGGTAATGGTATTCAAGAAAGATAGCTCATGGCATATGTGTCAGTATTATAGAGAGCTCCAACAAGATCACTATTAAAGATAAGTTATTCTAGGTCATTGATGGTGTTAAGATGAACTACATGGATAAATCTATTTTACAAAAGTTGGATCTTAGTTCAAGGTATCATTAGATTAGAATGAAGGAAGAAGATATCCCAAAACAACATTCCGAACTCATGAGGGAATACATTATGAATTTTTGGTCATGCCTTTTGGCTAAAGATACGCCTTCCACATTCAAGGGTTGATGAATTCCACCAGCCTTCCTTGAAAATTTGTGTTAGTATTTTTGATGATATACAATCTATAGCAAATCTTGGGAGGATCATGTGCGACATGTTGACAAAGATTACTACAACTACTAAAAGAACAACAACTATATGCCAAACCATCCAAATGTTTCTTTGGAGTGGGGAGTAAGAGTATTTGGGTCATATTGTATCATGAAGGTGTCAAGGTAGACCACAACAAGACAAGGCCATGATGGTGGCGATTCTAAGTATTATGAAGAATCTTAGAGGATATTTGGGTTTGTGAGGTTACTACCGCAAAGTTTGTTCGACACTATGGAAGAATAGAAGCACCTTTATGACAACTAACTAAGGATGCATTTCATGGACTCTAGAAGCAACTAAATCTTTTGAACAACAAGGGTGATGTGAAAGCTCCTATCTTGACCACTCGGACTTCACAAAAACCTTTGTTGTAGATGTGATGCCTCAGGGAAATGGGCTGGTGCTATCTAATGCAAGAAGGAAGACCCTAGCTTTTGAAAGTTGACCACTTTCGAGGGAAAGGACTTACAAAACCTATTTATATGAGAAGGAAATGATGGCAATACTAAGATGCATTGAAGAAATGACATCCTTACCTAATAGGTAGGCACTTCAGGTCAAAATACATCATGATAGTCTTAAATACTTCTTGGAGCAAGACTATCTTGAACAACAAAATGGGTAACCAAGATATTGGGTTATGATTTTGAAATAAGTCTATAAAGGGGAAGCAAAATGTTGTGGCAGAGATGCACTCTCAAGAAAGGATGAATATGTTGAGGCCTTTCTTTGTATCCCGATCCTTACAACCTGATTGGATAATATAAACAAGGGATGAATGGAATAATATGTGAAAAAGTGTGGACTCTCATTCAAGGTTGCTTGACAGTTCTAGTGCATCATATACAATTACATGGAAAAATAATTCAATATGGTACAAAGATCGCTTATATTCATGTAAGAACTCACAACTCAAAAAAAAAATGTACTATTGGTGCACACCTCTCTCGGTAGGAGGCACTTGGGATTTTGGCTCCTTAGAGTCAGAGGATTTTTGGGATGGCCTTAAAGCGTGTTCAAAGGTTTGTGGCAAAAATGTTTGGTTTTCCAACAAATAAAAGGTGAAACAATTAAGACCCGGGTCTTTTTACAACCATTAGCATCCCAAGTCAGTGACTGGGAGGTTTCCATGGATTTCATCACCCATGGGTTACCGAAGTTCGAAGAAAAGAGTGTCATCATGGTGATTGATAGGCAGCCAAGTAAGCACACTTTTGTGCTCTCTCTCATCCTTCAAAGCTATTATAGTTTCCACAACATTGTGGAATGGTTAAAAGCTACATGAAACCAAAGATTATTGTAGGTGAGAGAGATCCCATATTCACGGGACATTTTGGACAAAATTATTTTCTTGTTTGGAGTGCTCAATTGGCTCCTATCTCATCCTATCATCCTCAATGCGATGGAAAAACCAAGATAGTGAACAAAATTTTCGAAGGACACCTTACGTTGTTTTGTCTCCGATAAAAAAACATAATGGTTCAAATGGTTACCCTTGAGAATGGTGTAACACTTCCTTTCATACTTCACCAAAAATGACACCATTTATAGTAGCGCTCTATGGATACCACCCTCCTTCCATCACTTCTTCTCTAAAATAAAATCTAAGGTTCAAGCGATTGGAAGATCATCGAGGCATTAACAACAAGTTCTCAAATCTTAAAGGACAATGACCATGGCACATAATCACATGGAAACAAGAAGATCAACATCATAGTGAAGAAGTTTTGAAATAGAGTTGGTGTTTTTAAGACTACAACCATACAAGAGATGTCCCTCAAGCAAGCCAAGAAGGATAATAAATTATCACCAAAGTACTATGGCCCTTATAAGGTGTTGCAAAAGATTGATACTATGGCATACAAATTGGGTTGCTTGCATCTTCATGAGTACACGGAGTTTTCCATGTTTCATGCTTAAAGAAGAAGGTTATAGGAGACAAGAGCCCAGTTCAAACTATATTGCCATAACTTGATGAGGGAGGTAAAAATCATATTGGAGCTTGAGCCATCACTAACACAAGAATTCTGGTGAGGAATAGATCCATTCCAGTATCTCATTAAATGGACGAAACTACATTTCAAAGATTCCTTGGGAAGATGAGTCTTTCTGAGAGAATCTAGAGTTACTCAAGCTTTGAGGACAACACTTGTGTCTCAATGGGAGAGGCATTTTAAGCCCTAATATTGGCTCATTACCTGTTAATTAGGGCATATTACATTAGTAATTTTATTTTATTTATATTAAACTTTATTCCATTGGTTGTAATTATACCTCCTAGTCTCTCTATATATACCAAAGGAAACATTTTCACTTGGAATGTATCTTGTAATTGAACATTTATGTGGGGTAAGGAGTTTTCCCCCTCAGAGGCTTATTCTGTGAAATTATCTCTTTTTCATGGCGTTGAATACTTATTAAGAGATTTTCTATGCTATATTGATATTTGGTTCTTAACAATGAAGAATGTCTTCCCAATGTTTTCCAAACATCAACACTCCCTGTGAGGACATTCTTCATCATGCCAAAGCTTTCCTTTGAAGTATATAAAATTCACCCTAGACTTATGAAACTTGTCAGTCAATCTTGGGAGATGTATCTCTCCCACCTGGATCTGGGGGGGAACTCCCTATGAATGATTTGGCTCTCCCTCTAAGCCAATTTGACTCTCTCTGAGATCATGCTCACTCACAGATGCGCATGTGATCGCATATAGCATATTGGGTCTTTATCATTCCTTGTCAAAAAAACCATGACTAGGAAAAAAAACCACACCAGGATCTTTAACCACAAGTACACACATGTGAGCGAATGTCAGCCTGATGCTAACTAACACATGGAAATCACTTCAAGCACCTCAGTCCATATTATTCCTTTTCATTATCAAGGAAGGACTACACCTGGCCCCATTTACCACAAGTACACCTTTGTGATAAATCTATCCTATATCCCTTGGTATGTAGCCCAATATGGGAGAAGGTATGTCTGATTCTTACTTGGGACATTGTAGCAAAAGGTTTGTGACATGGCACTCCCATGTGGACTTCTAGGGCTACTCCCTCTAGAAACATAGGGTCAACTCCCCGCATGGTGTGTGACATCAAGGTCAACTCCCTTGATTTGTCCTCATGTGCTCTCCACAAAGGGTATTTGGGATATGAAAAACCTACTTATCCCTCTGGGATAAGTGTCCTCCTAAATCAAGTCAACTTAGTCTTGGAGAGATGCGACCTCGAGAATGTCAGGGAAGATGCAAACATCAACCTCCCTCTTAGCTAGGGAGGTATTCTATCACCACTAGAAGTCACGTCACACACAAGTACTAGAACTTCTTCACAGTAGGGGTTGGAACATCAACAACACTCATGCGTAGGAAGGTGTGCACCAATACTTCCTGCGCATGTCTTGGATGTAATGGTACTTTATCTCTGAAATGTGTTTCAATTTTCATGAAACATTGGTTCTCTAAGAGCTTCACACATCTCAGGTTATCACAATGAATAACGATTGAATACAACACATATCCAAAACATGCAATGATATTACAAGTGTTCTTCATGGATTTCCACACTTAATGCAATGTAGTATGCTTATGTAGTGTTCAAAGCTGCATAAGTTGGTTTCATGATACACCCGACCGCGGAGATCCCAAAGTGAAGCAACACCAGAGGTTCTCTTCCTATCCAATGTGCTCCACAGCAATTAGAGTTAGTATATCCTTGCAATATCATGTCAATACTAGAAGTATATCTTAGAACATGTCCAACTATGCCTCACGGGTATCTCAACACTTGCTTTGCAACAATCTAGTGTGTCTATCTCGTCTGACTTATAAACTTGTTAAGTGCACTCACTACATAGAAAATATTTGGTCTAGTGTTAGCCAGATACACATAAATGATCAATCAACCATATGTGGTCGGATAAATCTCATCGGAATTGGAAGAAGACCCACTTAGTTTATTTATATTCATCACCATTGGCGTAGTCGTGGGCTTACAGTTCAACATCCAAACTTCTTCAATATATCAAATGTGTACTTCCCATGACTCTGGAAGATATCATTAGTGCTTGCCACACCTATAGTCCCAAAGTAGTGCATCATAACAAGGTCCTTCATCTTAAGCTTCGGATTCCAGCTAATACATACTTGCATTCAATAATAAGTATCTTTGTAACAATGAGGAATAAATCATCAACATAGAGGACCAAATCAAGGACTCACCATTAACAACATTGTAGTACGGGTTGGGATTAACAACTTGCAGATCCCAAATCATCAAGTATCCATCAATCCTTGCATACCAAGGTGAGGTGCTGCTTGAGTCCATACAAGGCCTTATTCAACATGCACATGAGACTCCTTCTCGTGTATCACAAAAACATTTGGTTGCTCAATATATGCGCCTGTACGCAATCCACTCCATTTGAAAGGAGTTTTCTTCACATCCATTTGATGGAGTCTCCAACCCATGGATAGCATGTGGAAATAATCATCAGGATAGAAGTATGTCGAGCAACGCATGATCAAATATATCCCTCATATTCTTCTATTCCTTCCACCTGAGGGAATCCTCTAGAAATAAAACTTGCTTTGTTCTTCTCGATCCTCTCATCATCTATATGTTTGATCTTATAGATCCCACTTGGAAGTCACCACATACTTCCCCTCATGTCTCGAAACAATATCCCACATCATTTTTCATGATGGTGATACTCCTCCATCATGGAATCTCTCCATACTAGTCAACTAGTATGCCTACTCTCATAACAGGAAGGCTCGGAACCAATGATGTGGCTCATAGTTCCAGCATAGCACAAATATCTCTGAGGGTATATTTATCTCTTGGAAGGTACCACAAGGAGATTCATGTCTTTTTGCCTCTTAAGTCTAATGATCCCATCTTGAGGTCTCTTCCAACCCTACTTGCAATATCTCGGGAACATCAATTTGGAGCTACAAGATCAAACTGGATCAATTGGATCTATTATCACACAATTTGTACTTTGATTAAAGGAAGGTGAAAGGAAAGCAAATTGGCATAACTTAAGGTTATCTTATCAACATCACCTCAATAGGATTCCTCTCTTTCTCTTTAGGGTTGAAGGCCCGGGGGAGACGTCCACAGTGACTTGAAGGGTTTTGAAGGCAAAGGTCAATATGGATATTAAAGGTCCCTCTCACAATTCACCAGCGTCGAGAGAAAGTCTACTGGTGTTATAACCAATGAAGTGATGAAATCAATATGTGTACACCTGCATGGAACAAAGCAACAAGAAACTATATATTTTACAGAATGCAGTTTTCCATTTAGCACTTCATAAAACCACAAAATTTCTCATTAAAATAAAATTGGTGATATAATGATGGAAGTAAGCATAAATTGATAGCGAGAGGAAATATTTACTCCAGACAATGAATTCACGTGATTGCCTTAGAATAACTTCAAAATATTAAGAATAATCAATCATCAACATCATAATACTAACATTTATCAGAAACAAGCAAGGCAATGCATTAATAAACCTTTTCAATTGCTTTTAGAGGATTTTAATGCCACAAAGTATGGATGTATATTAATTTAGTAACATCATCAATAATGTTAGTAGGTTAGGTTAGGCTATTATTCTAATGTTAGAAGTAGTTGGTGGAAATCTTAAAGTGTAGGTTTGATGGTTGCTTTGTTAAAGTGTAGGTTTTGATGGTTGCTTTGGTCAATCACTCAATAAGAAGTCTTAGATTAGTGCCTTTAGGGTAAATGGAGTCAATTAGGTGGCATAAAATGTTGAAGTAAAATGATAATAGGAGAACCAAAGACAAGAGATATTAGTAGTTGAAGTGTTGGTAAGCCAAGGCTTCAACTACCAACCCTTAGGGGAAAATTGCTACAAAGGTGTAGGTAACCCTAGGCCTTAGTGAATTTTCCTCCCTCTTTAACTCAATGATGAAGCAAATGCCAACTAAGATGAAGCAATAAGTTCTAGGACAATAACATGTGCTAGACTTCCTAGAGTTTTAGGCAAGCAATTTCATAATCTTAGTGTAAATGCAAGATAAACATGACTATAACCATTCAATGAAGAAGAATTGTAGAAATTTCTCTTACATTCATCAAGAATCATCAAGCATAAACCCTAGTTGAACACTTTCACCAAGAAAATTGCCAAAATAGGCCAAGATTAGCCTCCTCCAACAAGTGCGCACTAAATTTCAGTCATAAAACCCCAAATAGGGCACAGATTTCAGACCTCACCAAGTGTGAGTGAAACATGATAAATAATACAAGGGTTAAAACCCTAATTTATACAATATCAATGACCAGAATTAGCTCAAAATGGTCGACATGTCAGTTACATGTAATATCCAATTTTTACATTAAATTTCATAATAAAACCCTAAATCAAGCTGTAAATATGATGACATTCCCTTTTAGGGTGACATTATGAATTCTTATGGAAATGTTGGCCTCTAGGAGAAAAACATTAGGCCTCCTTGGGTCTCTAGATCCTGCCACACATGCCACTTGGCACACAACTGCTTCCAAAGTGTCCAAAACACTGGGTGACGTCATGGGTCACATGGGTGATGTCATGGGCCTTCCAAGACCTACATCATGGTGAGAATGGAAAGACCCCCCTGGGTCTAGGCCTACCAGGTTGTCCCTGGTGGAACATCCTTCTCTCTCTCTGGTGCAAACCCCTGATTTGTCTTTTCCCCTGGCTGGGGTCTCAACATCCATCTGGTGGGATTTTAGCCCTATGGAGGTCCGAACTAATCATCTCCCCATATGTACCCGTCAATCAGGTGTGGCCCTACAAAATCAACAAGTACGCCATCCATGGGCTCATAAGTCACATGGATCATAGCAATGCCAATCACATCTAATAATCAAGTTATTTAAACATGTGCATGAAACCTCCTTTCCTAGAAAAGTGCTCAAAGAAGTTATGCTATTCTACAAGCCAGGTTTGAAGGGGATGATAGGATGTCCTATTGGGATAATTCTCATTGGATGTGGGATGTTTCCGGGTGAAGGAAAATCCAGCCATGTAAGTGGATGCGGTGGTAAGGGATGTCTAGGAAATGGGTGCAGTGATAACAAGGAAATTTATGGCTTACCTGTGGGTGCCTCTGAAGAGGGTGAGTTGCAACTTGTCATGGATGTAAATGTTTCCAAGCCCATTCATGCCTTTTATATTTTATTCTTATTTCTTTTTATTTCAAGAGACTAGTTAGGGGACATTTCTCTGGCGTGGTGACCAATGGTGACAATATTACCCATAAGCATTTCACGGAAATGAGAAGGCTGGCTCGTGATGAGACCCCATTTCTCTTGGATATGCCACAAAGAGCCACTGCCTTGGAGTGGTGATCAAATGAATGGTAGTGTCATACCGCTACATTCCCATGGACCTAATAAGCTGACACGTGATGAGACCCCCTATCCTCCAACTAGGTCTTGATTTATTATTTTTACGGGTCCCTTTGTTTCTTGCTGAGAATCATTTTATTTCTTTCTCAGGGATCCGTAGGCGAAGCATATGAAGGTTTCATTCTTTTGTATTTTATCTTTTTCTAGCTACTTTTACCCTTTGGGCCTTCAACCCCTTCTTCCCACAAGGTAAGGTACAACCCTTTTCTAGCTTGGAAAACCCAATGCCCAGACCAGTGTATGGGATGGATGAGAGGAAAAAATATGAAAAGTGGTAAGTATGGTGTGAACAGATGATGACCTTTCATGAACCCCCCCAGTGGCAACTCAAACCCTATGTGAACCATCTTACTAGGGAATCCTTTCATTCCCCATAGGTGTGGTCAAGTGGAAAGGAATTAGGTCCAATCACACGTTAGAAGTAAAAATAATTAAATGCACACATCCAAATGTTTTGAGAATCAGAGTGACACATACCATGATACCCATAATCATCACCTCATGGAGAAAGACCCATCTCTGTTGAAATACCAGGCCGATGGGATGGATGCTGCTGCTACTGACAAGGTGGAGGCACTGAAGAAGAAAAGGATGGGCCCTCCAGGTTCAGGCTCAAGTCAATCTGACTCTTGGTACTCCATGTCTAGGACTTGTGGGCCTTGAGATACAATCTCCTTAGTTATCCCTAGGATAGGGAATAACATCTAGCTCCAACTCGGGGACATGTGCTCACCGTAGAGAACATGAGAACCTCAACATCTCTGGCATAACCTGTGACCTGCTTGATCTCAACATAATATTATTAGTAATCATTTGGGGTGGTGATATCACCCCTGGCTCATATATAGTATAGAAAATGAGAGCAAACATATATACAAATGGAAATACAACTACTCTAGCATGAAATACAAACTGTATATACAATGGATGCAAATGCCTACCTACTTACCTGTGAAGTCAGGTATCTTCCCCATGATGGGATTTGAGGAGGCTCCCGCTAACTGGTAATGGGCACCTACTTCCTTCCAATGTAGACAAATAGTAAGCATCATCGACTGACTTTCTTCCAACTATGAAGGGTCTGAGCCAAAGTTGTGTACTTCCCTTGACATTAGTAGGCTCTCCCTTCTTTGTGTCCCACATCTAGACTGTGTCTCCCTCTTTTTAATATTTGGTTTTGAACTTGGTTGTTTCTTGCACAATCCTGGTGTACTGGCTTGAGGGAGGAGGGTGGAACTCAGCTGTGAAAACTTTCTATTGGGATGGTTGGATCAACATGTCATCTTATTATTTCTTTAACAATTTGAAAATCCCAACTTCTTTGTCCTTGTATTGTCTAGGAGTTGTTGATACTCTTCCTTATTTGGCCATTGTATTTGATCGAATTATTCCTCTGAAGCGAAAGGAAAATCATCAGGGGAAAATATATGAAGACTTTATTTGGTTTTCTCACGTGTTTCACTAGTTCTGATATCATCCCCTTCCCATTTGATGAAGCCAACTCCTCTCCTTCTAAACCTTATCAAATAGTCATCTTCTTGTGTAGAAGAATAATCATCCCAGTCTTCAGAGATGTCAAAGGCATCATTAGGATAATCACCCCAATTTGTATCTCTTTCTTTCTCCAGGACAATGGGGCGAGGTCCTACCAAAGAACTATCCCTTATGTATGTTTCTTGCAATTGCACACCTCATCATTACCTAGTGCAATATTGTTCTCATGATTGCTAGGAATATTTTGGTCACCCTTTCCCTTATTCCATTTTATCTCACTAACATTGTATTCTTATGTCAAGGGAAGAGTGGGAAAACCTTGAAATAAGCATGTATATATCAATTAGTAGCCACTACATCCATGATCATCTATTAGCAAGGAAGTGAGAAAGGGTGTTTGCTCATTTTGCTCAAAATGACCAGTTTGTAATAGTGTGGAAGTTTCTTCGAACGATAGTTGGTCATCTGGGATTTTCTTTGTCAAATGAGGGATTTCAAACATTTCACGAATCCTTTTAACCTTTTGTAAGATATAGTCCATACTAGTTCTTAGGTTGGTCCTATTATTGCTGGGTTTTGGGAAATATTTAGGTATATTGCCTGCATACACCTGGGGCTCTTCAAGATTTACTATTGAGTTCTCAATTGTTTGGCCCAAGTATTCAATCCTAGGATTCTTCATGTATTTATTTTCTTGGATTTGACTTGGCATGAACAAGGTGAATATGGAATCTACAAAATTAGTTTTCCCATGAGTAGCCTTTGGGTGATAACGTTCAAAATATGAGTCCTTGTATGACCAGGGCTTAGGATCATCTTATTGTCTTGCAAAATTTTGTAGGTTCAAAGTTTCCAAACAAATTTTTTCTCTTGGAGTATGAGATGTTATTATTTGAGGATGTCTCATAACAAAAGGATTTTGGATTTCTAACTGAGTGATTCCTTCAGAGGTACTTAGATCCTTAGAGGGTTCATGTTGTTTTGAAAAATTTAAGGCATCTTTCGTGTTTGAGAAACTTGTGCTCCATTTCCTATGAAAGTATTTTTTTCTACTTCTAGAATATCTAGGAGGTCATGCTCTAGTCCTCCCATGCTTTCCTTATTTAGCTCCCAGATTTCATTATTGTTCAAAAAATTGACATGATGGGTGGCACTATTGAACTTAAGATTCTCTTCAATCTAGTAGGAAGCATCTTGAGCTTCTTCTAGGGTTGTAGGTAATGTTGTAAGTTGAGGGTAAGTTGTAAATTTCCTTCAAAGGAGTTGAGGTAATGTTGGAGAATAGTGATCTTTGGGAGAAAATTGGGCTCAAGTTTTCCAATGAGAGTGTTGATCCTATCATTGAATTCCCTAACATCTTCATCTGTTTGTTTGCAAACTTAGAGGTATTGAGAGCAAAAGGATGCCATACTTTATTTTTTTACACCATCTGTTCTTGAAATCTTGTTCAATATCTTCAGGGGTTCTGATGCTTCCTTTTGGGAGACCATTAATCCAACCTCTAGCAGTCCCAGTGAGTGAGCTTGCAAAAAGAATCATGAAGGTGTTAGGTTGTTCTTCTCCCGATTGGTGAAATTCATATCCCTCATAAACCTTATCCCAATGTGAGTTGCCATAAGATCCTACTTCTCCCAAGAATTTAGGTATCCAGGAGTCAGCCTCTTTGGGGAGATCATGTAATCCTCCTTGGGTGTTATTTAAGTCCAAGGGGCCAAAAAATTATTTGTGAGACCATTTAGGAGGATCTATAGGGGTAATATGAACTACGAGAGAAGAGGAAAGTGTGTACTGACACCCGCTATAGGTCGTCATTTTTGAAGTCGCCAGATAGTTTTCTCAAAACTATCAAAAGGGATGAGGGGATCACCCTCGATAGAGTCATCAGGTAAGCTTTTGAAAAGTAAAGGCTTTTGAGGAAAGGATTATCGAAAAAGTGTCTTCTTGAGGAGAATTGACTCAGTGTTCCTCGACAGTGGTGCCAAAATGTTATCTCACAACTTGTACTTTGATAAAAGGAAAGGTGAAAGGAAATCAAATTGGCATAACTTGAGGTTATCCTATCACTGTCACCTCAATAGGATTCCTCTTTCTCTTTAGGGTTGAATGCCCATGGGAGATGTCTCCGGTGACATGGGGGTTTGAGAAGGCAAGGTCAAGATGGCTATTAAAAGGTCCCCTCTCACAAGTCACCACTGATAAGAAAGTCTCAGGGTTATAAACAATGAAGTGATGAAATATCAAGATGTACCTGCCCGAAACATAGCAACAAGAAACTATATATTTTGCAAGTACAACTTTCCGTTAGCACTTCATAAAACCACAAACTTTATGAACAAAATCAATTGGATGATATAATGATGAAGTAAATATACATTGATAGAAACAATATTTATATGACGATACTTTGCAATGATTTCCTTAGACTAGCTTCAAAATGACCAAGAATAATCAATCATCAACATCATAATACTAGCATTTATCATAAGAAAGCAAGGCAATGCATTAATAAACCTTTTCAATTGCTTTTAGAAGCTTATGCTGCAAAGTATGGTTGTAGCTTACTTTAGTAACAACAACAATAATGTTAGTAGGTTAGGCTATTCTAATGTTAGAAGTATTTAGTGGAAATCTTAAAGTGTAGGTTTTGATGGTTGCTTTGGTCAATCACTCAATAAGAAGTCTTAGATTAGTGACTTTAGGGTAAATGGAGTCAATTAGGTGGAAACAAATGTTGAAGGAAAATTATAATAAGAGAGCCAAAGACAACATAAATTAGTAGTTGAAGTGTTGGTAAGCCAAGGCTTCAACTACCAAACCCCAGGGGAAAATTGCTACTAAGGTGTAGGTAACCCTAGGCCTTAGTAAATTTTCCTCCCTCTTTAACTCAATGATGAGGAAAATGACGGCTAATATGAATAAATAAGTTCTAGGGTGTTTAAATGGAAAGGCCCTTAGCAATAGTTTCAAGGAAATCAACTTCTTGGAAAAATCTAGTAGGTAAAAGCTCTTAAAGCTAGGACAATAACATGTGCTAAACTTCCTAGGGTTTTAGGCAAGCAATTTCATAATATTAATGTAAATTCAATATAAACATGACTATAACCATTCAAAGAAGAATAATTGCAGAAATTTCACTTACATTCATCAAGAATCATCAAGCATAAACCCTAGTTGAACACTTCCACCAAGAAAATTGCGAAAATAGTCCAAGATTAGCCTCCTCCAACAAGTGCACACTAAATTTCAGTCATAAAACCCCAAATAGGGCAGAAATTTTAGACCTCACCAAGTGTGAGTGAAATATGATGAATAATACAAGGGCTAAAACCCTTATTTATACAATATCAATGACCAGAATTAGGTCAAAAAGGTCGACATGGCTAGTTACATGCAATATCTATTTTTTACATTAAATGTCATAATAAAACCCTAAATCAAGATGTAAAGATGATGTCATGCCCTTTTAGGGTGACGTTTGGCCTTCTTAGGAAAAAAGTGGCGTCCAAGAGAAAAACGTTAGGCCTCCTTGGGCCTCTAGATCCTACTACATGTGCCACTTGGCACACAAGTGCCTCCAAAGTGTCCAAAACACTAGGCGGCGTCATGGGTCAGATGGATGATGTCATGGGAATTAAAGGCCTACATAATGGTGAGAAGGGAAAGAACCCCCTAGGTCCAGGCTTGCTAGGTTGTCCCTTGTGGAACATCCTTCTCTCTCTCTGGTGCAAACCCCTGATCTATCTCTTCCCCTGGCTGGGGTCTCAACATCCATCTGGTGGGATTTTATCCCTATGGAGGTCCGAACTAATCATATCCCCATATGTACCTGTCCATCGGGTGTGGCCCTGCGACATAAAAAAGTACGCCCTCCATGGGATCATAAGCCACAAGGATCATAGCAATATCAAACACATCTAATAATCAAGTTATTTAAACATATGCAAGAAACCCCCTTTCCCAGACAAGTGCTCAAAGACGTTATGCTATTCTACAAGTTAGGTTTGGAGGGGATGCTAGGATGTCCTATTGGGCTAGTGCTCATTGGATGTGGGATGTTTCCAGGTGAAGGAAAATCCAGGCCATGTAATTGGATGAGGTGGTAAGGGATGTATTAGAAATGGGTGCAGTGATAACAGGGAAATGTATGGCTTACCTATGGGTGCCTCTGAAAAGGGTGAGTTGCACCTTGTCATGGATGCAAATGTTTCCAGGTCCATTCATGCCTTTTATCTTTTATTATTATTTATTTTTCTTTCAAGAGACTAGTTAGGGGACATTTACCTAGCGTGGTGACCAGTGGTGACAATGTTACCCACAAGCATTTCATGGAAATGAGAATGTTGGCTCGTGATGAGACCCCCTTTCTCTTGGCTATGCCACCAAGAGCCATTATTATGGTGTGGTGACCAACTAAATGGTAGTGTTATACCACTGCATGCCCATGGACCTAATAGGATGGCTCGTGATGATACCCCCTATCCTCCAACTAGGTCTTGATTTATTATTTTTATGGGTCCCTCTATTTCTCGCTGAGAAGCCTTTTATTGATTTCTCGAGGATCCATGGGTGAAGCATATGAAGGTTTCATTATTTTGGATTTTATCTTTTCACAACTACTTTTACCCTTTGGGCCTTTAGCCCCTTCTTCCCACAAGGTAAGGTACAACCCTTTACTATCTTGGCAAACCCAATGCTTGGACCAATGTATGGGATGGATGAGAGGGAAAAAGATGAAAAGTGGTAAGTATGGTGGGAACAAACAATGACCTTTCATGAACCCCCCAATGGAAACTCAAACCCTATGGTAACCAGCTTACTAGGGCATCATGTCATTCCATAGGTGTGGTCAAGTGGAAAGGCATAAGGTCCAAGCACATGTTAGAAGTAAAAATAATTAAATGTACACATCCAAATGTTTTGAGAATCAGAGTGACTCATACCATGATACCCATGCTCATCACCTCATGGATCAAGACCCACCTCTGCTGAAAGACCAAGCCGATGGGATGGATTTTGTTGCTGTTGACAAGTTGGAGGAGCTGAAGAAGAAAAGGATGGGCCCTCTAGGGCTAGGCTCAAGTTGATTTGGCTCTCGGTACTCCATGTCTAGGACCTACGGGCCTCGAGACATAATATCCTTAGTTATCCCTAGGCTAGGGGATAACAGGATCAATAGGCTCAACTGTCTCCCTTTGAACTGTTGGAGGGTGAGGGGAAAAAGGAACCATATCTTCCTTTCTCTCACCATCAATCTCCATGTGAGATCCTCTAGATCTCCTGAAGGATACCTCATCCTCAAAGATAACATCTCTTCTCACCTCAATCTGTCTCTGACCATGGATGTAGATCCAATATGCCTTCAAAGACTCACTGTACCCTTTCTTCCTCAAGGGTCTATCTTGGTCCTTTTCTCCTTGGGTACATGAATGTTTACTAGACACCCAAATATCCTGAAGTGTCTAACCTCAGGATTCACTCCGGTGAAGGCCTCCTTGGGAGTCATGTTCCTCAAAGTCTTATGAGGACTTTTGTTTTGAACATACACTGTAGTGATGGATGCCCCTTCCCACAGAAACATAGTTAAATGTTGATAATGATTCATCGCCTTGACTGCCTCAACAATAGATATGTTCTTCCACTCCA
This sequence comes from Picea sitchensis, assembly GCA_010110895.2. Classification (NCBI taxonomy): domain Eukaryota; kingdom Viridiplantae; phylum Streptophyta; class Pinopsida; order Pinales; family Pinaceae; genus Picea; species Picea sitchensis. Next base: position 98,175 of record SNQJ01S0021418.1, on the reverse strand, counting down.
TGACCCCATTTTTTTGAGGGTTGTAAGGAATGATGTACTCCCTCTTGATCCCTGCCTCAATGCAGAAATCACTAAAATATTGGGAGGTGTATTCTCCTCCATTATCTTATCTCAACACTTTGATATTCTTTCCAGTCAGGTTTTCAACTTGTTCTCAATACTCTTGAAATATGGAAAGGACTCCATCCTTGGTCTTCAAGAAGTAAATCCAAGTTTTCCAAGAGTGGTCATTAATGGAGATCACACAGTATAGGTATCCACTCAAGGAAGATAATTTCATGGGTCCATATAAATCTATATGAATCGAGTCTAATATCCCCTTGGATTTGTTGTCACTTCTCGGAAAGGATCCCTTGGCATTCTTTCCAAGATAAAAACCTTTGAAAATTCCATCGTGTTCAACATGGATGTTTGGAAGGACTGCCACCATCTTCCATGGAGAGGGAAGAGATCTATAATGTAAATGAGAAAGTCTCATATGCCATAGTTCGATCAAACTGATACAATCATGTATAAAGGCCTAAACTAGTTGGACATTCAATTTGTACAATCTTTCCTCTTGAACACCAATCACCCGAGCATAATCCATAATAGAGTCTTTGTTCCATGAAAGAAACTTTCCATCAGAGCGAACACCAATCACTTGGGTAGAATCCATGTTTGAGTTCTTGTTCCATGAAAGAAACTTTCCATCAGAGGAAGAAACCCTAGGCATTTTTTCTCAAGGTCGAAATAGAGACAAGGTTCCTTCCCATCCCAGGTACAAATAATACACCACTCAAATGGAGTGGGGTGCCAAAATACAATTGTAAGGAGGTGGATCCAACTCCTTACAATATCCGGGCATCATCAGTACAACAACATGCAAATTAGATTCCTCTACTAGGATCCGTATAAGTTCTATGTGTCTAGTCATGTATGGAAGCACCATTGTTAATCAACCAAATATAATTATTAGTAGGAACCATACATGAGAGGGATGAAATGAATAATAACTCTTCATCATTCATGTTTTCATTCCTTGATCTCCACCAAGGTGGTTCCAATCGCAAAGCATTTGCAGTGGAGGCATGTTTCTTTCCTTTCTCTAATGTAGGACAATCTTTCGCATAATGGCCATACTTGTCACATATGAATCACTGAATCCTTGACATTTCCTTCTTTTTTGTGTTTTGAAGTTGGTGCTGACTTCCTTTAATGTTTTACAAAAGCTTATTCTTTTTCATTTTCCTTTCCTTGCATGAGTAGCAAGGGCTTGATTTTCATCATGATGGGAACATTGCAGGCCTCTAGCTGCAAGTCTGGTCTCCTCCTGAGTACAGTCTTCCCATAAACGATCAAACTTGGGAAATTTGGATCACCCACTGATACTTTGAATGCATGGATCCCAATGGCTTGGAACACCATTAAGGGTGTATATGATTTCACCAATAGCACCCAACTGATCTCTAATCTCTGAAATATTCATGAAGAAGGTGGAAACTATATCTGACTTTGTCATCTAGATATTCTGAAGCTGGTGTCTCAAGGAAAGTGCTATGTTGGTGTTGTTTCTATCAACCAACTTCTTCAAGGCATTGTACATCTGCTTAGCTGTCTTCAAGTTGGAGATGCGAGTGATTAAATGGTCTCTCACATAATAGATGATGATCTTTCTGGATTTTGCTTCATTCTTCCTTCATTGAGACTTTTTTGCATCATTAATTGATTATGGTACAAAGTCTTCAACGTACTTCATTAGGTCATTCTCTAATAGAGTGATGAGAAATATATATTTACAAGAATTGAAGTTGGTTGTTCCATCAAGCCTATCTTCCACCAAAATACGGTTCACTATGGTTGTTGGAAGAGTGCAAAAACCTTAGCGGCTAGGTTAGAAACCCTAGTCGCTACAGAGAAAGGAGGGTTATGCTTGTCTAGAAGTTTCGTTGGACTTATGGCAGCCAAAAGAAACCCTAGAGAGCCACAAAGGAACCCCAACACACTACAAAATATGCCAACAACCTGTAGAAAACCTAACCCGAGTTGCAGTTGCAACAAAACAACGAATTGCAGGAAATGTACGACAAGCTGTTGTAGAAGGTTAACATCTGTGCAATAGTCTTCTTTGAAGAACACTGGTCCAATACCATGTTGTAGTTTTAATTATGTTCAATTATATTCAATTTCTTTACAAATTTACATGAACTGAAGCATAAACCATGAAAAATAGCAACAATAATAAACAAGATCACAAGAAGAAAAGCCATGCACAGAGACACAAGTACAATAGAAAATGCTAAGACAAAATTATTATGATATATTGATGTATTATTTGAATGATGAGTGTTCCATATATAGAGAAAATACGGTGACCATCCATGAAAGGATGCATCCCTTGTATAATAAATAACTACTTATTTATTATATATATTTATACCTTGTATTGTAAATATCATGTCATATATTATATTACATGTGTGTGTGTGTGTGTGTGTGTGTTCTCGATGTTATCCAAACATCAACAACATGCCCACTAGTATTGGAAGGAGAGAGGAACACGAAAGGAGGGGTATGAATGATTCTACATAAAGTTGACAGAATGGCCTATATACTTGAGTGATGAGGAGAAATAGGGTCTAGAAGAGGATCTATTCCATAAGGAAATATGAGCTAGAAATGGCCCAAATATTTTAATATGGGAAAAAAATGGTGAGGGAGCGTCTAAAGTCAGAGATGCATACCTCATGTTGGTGGGTTTGACAGAAGTAGAGCGTAAAAAGGACTGGAAACCTAAGTTATGGCCAAAAATCTCAACCTTTTTATGGTTGTCCTTGAAGCAAAAATTCCTAGCTTGGGATAAATTATGAAAGAGAGGATACAAAGTCCCCTCTATATGCATGTTATGCAGGAGGGGAAAATAAAATCTAAACCGTCTTCTCTGTAATTGTCGTGAAATGGGAATCCTATGGGATACTGATGGAGAGATTTTCTGACATTCTGGAAGATTTCGCAATGACATGACCTAAACCATCATTGAATGACATGTTGTACCTTTTCACAACACTATATTAAACATACCATAGGAGATCTTTCCAGGAATCGTAATGTGGAATCTGTTAGCGTCGCCATTTTTCTTTTCAGTTAGGGTCGGTCTTAGTCGAGTCATGAACTATGTGTCAAAGCATGTGAGGTCAGGTACTTAACAACAAAGGGGTCGAAGTCAGCAAGTGGCCGATTGGCCCTTGGAGTTGAGAAGGGATGTCAGAGTCAAAACATGCATGAATAGTACGAGTCCGTTCCGAAAGAGTCAGGTCCTGTCAAGAAGGGAGTTTCTACGTGCCCCAGGTCGAGGAAAGTTGTTAATAGAAGTCACGTCGGTAAGTGTAGTGACCATCATCGACTTATTATGAAGGCTAGAAGAATGAAAAACCGCGGCGTTCATATCATGTATGCCCTACAACCCTTATCAACTGTACTTTACATGCACATATGTGCTATGGAAAACTTGCAGTTTGTTTCGAAACATCTAGTCCCCATGAATTCAACGTTCCTTGGCATGATTCCACCTCCTGCCTGTTGTGTTATAAATTCCAAATGTTTTGCACACATTCTATTTGCAAATCAGGCTTATGCACTATGTGTAGTTTTCTATCGCAAGCTCAGGTTGAGCAAGATTACCGCCTTGAGCCCGTGCCTAATCCATCATGCGCGGGATAAGTGCGAGTTGTGTCATGGAAACCTCCCAAAGAATAAGGAGGAGAACACAAAGTAGCGAAGGCGTTGGGCCTGATCCCTAGAACTTAACATTGATCAACAAAGATCCATAGGTCAGAGCGTCCTTCAAATAATTCAGGTGCATGGCCTTTTGCACAAAAATTCAAGGATTCAATATAAGACTATCCGAGCAGTTCACACTCAGTTTCGATGGATCCCATGTGGTGATCTCTGATGCCATTTTTAAAGTAACTGAGAAAACTGTGTCAACCGCAACAAAGATCCCTCCACGCGACGAGATATGGTCTAAGGGCCTAAACTAGTTGGACATTCAATTTGTACAATATTTCCTCTTAAATACCAATCACCCGAGCATAATCCATAATAGAGTCTTTGTTCCATGAAAGAAACTTTCCATTAGAGAAAGAAACCTTGTAGCATTTTTTCTCTAAGGTTGAAATAGAGACAAGGTTCTTTCTCATCCCAGGTACAAATAATGCATCACTCAAATGGTGTGGGGTGCCAGAATACAATTTTAAGGAAGTGGATCCAACTCCCTTCATAGTATATCTGGCATCATCACCAAGTACAACATGCAAATTAGATTCTTTCTCCACTAGATTTGTAAGGTGATCTATGTGTCTAGTCATATGTATGGAAGCCGCATTGTTAATCAACCAAATATAATTACTAGTAGGAACCATGGATGAGAGGGATGAAATGAATAATAACTCTTCATCGTCCATGCTTTCATTCCTTGACTTCCACTAAGGTGGTTATGAATCAACATTAGCAGTGGAGGCATGTTGCTTTCCTTTCTTCAATGTAGGACAATCTTTCGCATAATGGCCATACTTGTCACATATGAATCACTGAATATTTGACATTTCCTTCTTTTTTTGTGTTCTAAAGTTGGTGCTGAATTCCTTTAATGTTTTATCGAAACCTATTCTTTTTCCTTTTCCATTCCTTGCATGAGTAGCAAGGGCTTGATTTTCATCATGATGGGAACACGACACGCCTCTAGCTGCAATTCTGGTCTCCTTTTGAGTACAATCTTCCCATAAACGATCAAACTTGGGAAATTTGGATCACCCACTGATACTTTGAATGAATGGATCCCAATGGCTTCGAAGACCATTAAGGGTAATCACGAAAATTTAGTTTCCGTATATGATTTCACCAATAGCACCCAACTGATCTCTGATCTCTGAAATATTCATGAAGAAGGTGGAAACTATATTTTACTTCGTCATCTAGATATTCTGAAGCTGGTGTCTCAAGGAAAGTGCTATGTTGGTGTTGTTTCTATCAACCAACTTCTTCAAGGAGTCGTACATCTTCTTAGCTGTCTTCAAGTTGGAGATGTGAGTGATTAAATGGTCTCTCACATAATAGATGATGATCTTTCTGGATTTTTCTTCATTCTTCCCCCATTCAGACTTTTTTGCATCATTAATTGATCATGGTACAAAGTCTTCAACATACTTCATTAGGTCATTCTCTAATAGAGTGATGAGAAATATATATTTACAAGAACTGAATTTGGTTGTTCCATCAAGCCTATCTTCCACCAAAATATGGTTCACTATGATTGTTGGAATAGTGCAAAAACCTTAGTGGCTAGGTTAGAAACCCTAGTGGCTGCAGAGAAAGGAGGGTTATGCTTGTCTAGAAGTTTCGTTGGACTTATGGCAGCCAAAAGAAACCCTAGAGATCCACAAAGGAACCCCAACACACTACAAAATATGCCAAAAACCTGTAGAAAACTTAACCGGAGTTGCAGTTGCAGCAAAACAATGAATTGCATGAAAGGTACGACAAGATGTTGTAGAAGGTTAACACATGTGCAATAATCTTCTTTGAAGAACAATGCTCCAATACCATGTTGTAGTTTTAATTATGTTCAATTATATTAAGTTTCTTTACAAATTTACATGAACTGAAGCATAAACCATGAACAATAGCAACAATAATAAACAATATCACAAGAAGAATAACCATGCACAAAGACACAAGTACAATAGAAAATGCTAAGACAAAATTATTATGATATATTGATGTATTATTTCAATGATGAGTGTTCCATATATAGAGAAAATATGGTGACCATCCATGAAAGGATGCCTCCCTTGGATAATAAATAACTACTTATTTATTATATATATTTATACCTTGTATTATAAATATCATGTCATATATTATATTACATGTGTGTGTGTGTGTGTGTGTTTATGTCTTCTCGATGTTGTCCAAACATCAACAACATGCCCACTAGTATTGGAAGGAGAGGGGAACATCATAGGAGGGGTATGAATGATTCTACAAAAAGCTAACAGAATGGCCTATCTACTTGAGTGATGAGGAGAAAGAGGGTCTAGAAGAGGATCTATTCCATAGGAAAATACGAGCTATAAATGGCCCAAATATTTTAATATGGGGAAAAAAAGGCGAGGGAACATTTAAAGATAGAGATGCATACTTCCTGGTGGTGGGTCTGACAGAAGTAGAGTGCAAAAAGGACTGGAAACCTAGGTTATGGCCAAAAATCTCAACCTTTTTATGGTTGTCCTTGAAGCAAAAAGTCCTAGCCTGGGAGAAATTACGAAAAAGAGGATACAAAGTCCCCTCTATATGCATGTTATGCAGGAGGGGAAAATAAAATCTAAACCGTCTTCTCTGTAATTGTCGTGAAATGGGAATCCTATGGGATATTGATGGAGATATTTTCTGACATTCTGGAAGATTTCGCAATGACATGACCTAAACCATCATTGAATGACATGTTGTACCTTTTCACAACACTATATTAAACATACTATAGGAGATCTTCCCAGGAATTGTAATGTGGTATCTGTTAGCATGACTATTTTTCTTTTCAATTAGGGTCGGTCTTAGTCGAGTCATGACCTATGTGTCAAAGCATGTGAGGTCAGGTACTTAACAACAAGTGGTCGATTGTCCCTTGGAGTTGAGAAGGTATGTCAGAGTCAAAACATGCGTGAATAGTACGAGTCCGTTCCCAAAGAGTTGGGTCCTGTCAAAAAGGGAGTTTCTACGTGCCCCAGGTTGAGGAAAGTTGTTAATAGAAGTCGCATCGGTAAGTGCAGTGACCATCATCGACTCATTATGAAGACTGGAATAATGAAAAATCGCTGTGTTCATATCATGTATGACCTACAACCCTTATCAGCTGTACTTTACATGTGTAGATGTGCTATGGAAAACTTGCAGTTCATTTCGAAACATCCAGTCACCATGAATTCAATGTTCCTTGGCACAATTCCACCTCCTGCCTGCTCTGTTATAAATTCCAAATGTTTTGCACATGTTCTATTCACAAATCAGGCTTATGCACTATGTGTAGTTTTCTCTCGCAAGCCCAGGTTGAGCAGGATTACTGCCTTGAGCCCTTGCCTAATCCATCGTGCGCAGGATAAGTGTGAGTTGTGTCATAGAAACCTCCTAAAGCATAAGGAGGAGCGCACGAAGCAGCGAAGGTGTAGGGCCTGAGCCCTAGAACTTAATGATGATCAACAGAGATCCAGAGGTCAATGCGTCCTTCGAACAATTCGGGTGCATGGCCTTTTGCACGAAAATTCAAGGATTCAATATAAGACTAGCTGAGCAGTTCACACTCAGTTTCGATGGATCCTGTGTGGTGATCTCTGATGCCATTTTTAAAGTAATCGAGAAAACTGTGTCAACCGCAACAAAGATCCCTCCGTGTGGCGAGAGATGGTCTAAGGGCCTAAACTAGTTGGACATTCAATTTGTACAATCTTTCCTCTTAAATACCAATCACCCGAGCATAATCCATAATAGAGTCTTTGTTCCATAAAAGAAACTTTCCATTAGAGAAAGAAACCTTGTAGCGTTTTTTCTCTAAGGTTGAAATAGAGACAAGGTTCCTTCTCATCCCAGGTACAAATAATGCATCACTCAAATGGAGTGGGGTGTCAGAATACAATTTTAAGGAAGTGGATCCAACTCCCTTCAAAGTATATCTGGCATCATCACCAAGTACAACATGCAAATTAGATTCTTTCTCTACTAGATTTGTAAGGTGCTCTATGTGTCCTGTCATATGTATGGAAGCACCATTGTTAATCAACCAAATATAATTACTATTAGGAACCATACATGAGAGGGATGAAATGAATAATAAATCTTCATCATCCATGCTTACATTCCTTGAATTCCACTAAGGTTGTTCTGAATCAACATTAGCAGTGGAGGCATGTTGCTTTCCTTTCTTCAATGTAGGAAAATCTTTCACATAATGGGCATACTTGTCACATCTGAATCATTGAATATTTTACATTTCCTTCTTTTTTGTGTTCTGAAGTTGGTGTTGAATTCCTTTAATGTTTTACCGAAACCTATTCTTTTTCCTTTTCCTTTCCTTGCATGAGTAGCAAGGGCTTGATTTTCATCATGACGGGTACATTGAACACCTCTAGCTGCAAGTCTGGTCTCCTCCTGAGTACAGTTTTCCCATAAATGATCAAACTTGGGAATTTTGGATCACTCACTGATACTTTGAATGCATGGATCCCAATGGCTTCGAAGACCATTAAGGGTAATCATGAAAATTTATTTTCCGTATATGATTTCACCAATAGCACCCAACTGATCTCTAATCTCTGAAATATTCATGAAGAAGGTGGAAACAATATCTGACTTCGTCATCTAGATATTCTGAAGCTGGTGTCTCAAGGAAAGTGCTATGTTGGTGTTGTTTCTATCAAACAACTTCTTCAAGGATTCGTACATCTGCTTAGTTGTCTTCAAGTTGGAGATGCGAGTGATTAAATGGTCTCTCACATAATAGATGATGATCTTTCTTGATTTTGCTTCATTCTTCCTCCATTCAGACTTTTTTGCATCAGTAATTGATTATGGTACAAAGTCTTCAATGTACTTCATTAGGTCATTCTCTAATAGAGTGATGAGAAATATATATTTACAAGAACTGAAGGTGGTTGTTCCATCAAGCCTATCTTCCACCAAAATACGGTTCACTATGGTTGTTGGAAGAGTGCAAAAACCTTAGCGGCTAGGTTAGAAACCCTAGTGGTTGCAGAGAAAGGAGGGTTATGCTTGTCTAGAAGTTTCGTTCGACTTATGGCAGCCAAAAGAAACCCTAGAGAGCCACCAAGGAACCCCAACACACTACAAAATATGCCAACAACTTGTAGAAAACCTAACCTGTTGGCGACGGATGTCACGCCTGGATTTCTTGCAGGAGCAGAGCCCGACGCCCATCAGTTTATTGTCACGTTTTGTTTAAAGGCGATCAAATGGAAGGAAACTCAGAACGATATCGTCTCAACTCATAAACCAGACCAGGCATGCATGGACGAGTGAGGTCTTGATAAACTCCAAACAATGGGTCGTAGTAAAAGGGTGAGTAGGTGGAATACTTACGCAAGAAGGGTGCAAAGGTCTATAATAAACATCATGTTCATAACAGACTATAGGAGAAAGCATTCAAACAAAAAGTCTCTTTATGTTCAAACACAGAAAACCAGAGAGTGCAAAAATGCCACAACAAATCCTTTATCATAACATAACTGCAACAATCCACGTGAATCATTCAACTGTGAACACTCCGGCATGAGAAGAAACAAAGATGGAAAAA
>SNQJ01S0021418.1:45682-88825 GCA_010110895.2 Picea sitchensis | reverse complement strand
ATCTTGTAGCCTTCTTCACCTTTTTCATTGAGTTTTTCCTGTTGAGTGAAATTTGAAACCTATGCATTGTTCTTCTCTCCTCATCAGCTGAGTAAAAACCTTGGTGAAGGTCATCAAAGGCCTACAGACCTCTTTATCTTGATCTGAGTCGAGGTCATTGTTCTTCAACTTTCGCTTTAGGTGTGAATTTTTTTTTCTCTTTGATTGTTTCTTTTCTTTCGCTTTCCGTTTTGATTGCAACGAGAGGGTGCATTGTTTGTATAACTTTAGCTTGTGCTAGTTTGATTTTTCATTCATACAAAGACAATTAGCGAGACAAGCATTGTGTTGAATTGATCTTTAAATCATATACGAACAATGAAAAAGCATCTCCATGATTGATTGTGCATATTAGAAGGCATTTTAATTTTTTTTTGCATTACATCAGGATTTGATTGAGAGAAATAAATGTTTGAGGATACTCCGTATTTTGTGCTTGTTAAGTGAAAAGAACTCTCTCTCTCCCTTAGATAGATGTTCATCGAAAGGAAATGAATTCTTATCATGTTCGATGCATTCTTTGGGTCTGAGTCATAATTCCATTTGTTTCACTTCCAAACACCCCTTTTGTGTAAAGAACAGCCATAAAAATCAACGCTAATTAAAAATTATCTAGAACTTTTTCTTTGCTAGGATCCTCCACCAACAGTAGAATAGGTGTAGTACTTTGGATTAGGCTGTGAGAATAACTCTCCAAAGTTTCCAAAACAAACAGTAGCATCCTGAGTTAGGGAGAGTCAAATCCAGTTATCGTATAAGTCTGCCTGGGATCCCCCTCTCACACAGGGGTTACGCACGANATATAAAATCTACATTCATCACAACTTTATATATTATTGGATCATGTTTTCATATTTCAAAAGTGTATTATCTTCTCAATAACTAAAATTTAAACTATTTTCCTCTTGAAATATATATATATATATAATCTACATTCATCGCGTCTTTTTATATTATTGGATCATGTTTTCATATTTCAAAAGTGTATTATCTTCTCACGTGCAATTGAAATTTCACCTCGACATCATTGAGTTACTACTTTAAAATCCATGTTATTTTGAGCTCCTTCACAACATGCAATAAGGTTTTCTCTATGAATGTTGAATGGATCATGACATGTCTAAATAGCTATCGGCATTTATATACTCTCCATTTAGAGGTTAATGTTTAACGTGTATGGGTTGTTTAACAAGAAATAGGGGTTGGGGATTAAAGGTTAAGGAGTATTATTGAGGATTAAGGGTGAGGTTTAAAGTTTAAGGGTAAAGGGTAAGTTACATTGAATTTTTATTATTATTAATGATTATTATATACTTTGAAAGTGTATGTTAATAAAAAAAAATTCTACGTTGTTGAAAAGATATCTAGGAAAAGAAAACAAATCTAATTTTTCTCATGAGTTGGGATTAGGTGACATAACATTAAAGGTAAACATTAGTACCTATAATTTAAATTTATTTAGTTAAAATTTGTTAATACCATTTGAAATCTCTATTTGTGAAATTATTTGAATGTATTTCTATTGCACTAATGAATGAGCAGGAAATTTTGTTGAAATAGAAAAAAATGTCAAATAACCCTAACTTGGGCATCGATTCATTTGATCCATTACTTTATACAGAGATTGTAATCAAAGAAGCATTGGCTCTCACTGTAGATGTTGATCTTAATGAATGCAATTATGTTGTACATACAAGAAATTGTGAAAAAACAAAGTTCATGATATTGGTGATGGGAAATGTTATTTCCCTTGAAAGAAATGCTAAGGAATAAAGAGAAGAAGAATTAGCATGTCAATAGCAGGGTTCAACATTGTTTATAGCATGGGCATCTAGAAGGGGAATCAAATATCACCCCTCAGTAAGATAACAAACACACATAGACACACACACACACACACACACACATATATATATATAGATTATCATTTTTTAAAAGTTTTGATATTTCACTACTAATTGTATTTATTTACTTTTAATTACAAAGAGAAAATCACCTATGGTTGTAATTTGTAATGCTACAATTCATAGTAGATATGGTGAGGCTGATAGAAAATGGCGTTGATGTTATTGAGAATGAATGGATAAATAACACTATAAGGAGAACACCTTCTAGCGGAGGTTTTTAATGTTACAAAATTTGGAAAATTTTCAAAAAATCCTTTGTTACGACCTCCTCTATTGGTTGCAAATTTTTAGTGTAAGTTTTAATGAATGTTTCATATAACTTAAAAAATTCGGGTAGGCGGAAGTTGTAGCGAATGTTTGTTTGTTTGTTTGTTTTTTTTTTTTTTTTTACGTTTTTATTGTCAAAACACATTGGTGTACCATTAAATAAAACACCTCGATGTGTACCTAAACATAAAACACATTGGAATACTTACATAAAATGATCTAGAACGTACATAAAACAAAAAAAAAGCATTGGTGCGCCATTACATAAATTATCGATGCGTACATAAAATGAAAATGCACGGGTGCGCCATTACATGAAATGCCCTAGTGTGTACATAAGAAAAAAACATGTCAATTCTCTATTACATTCATGCCCTAGTGCATACCTATGACCCAAACACATCGAGGAAGTTATGGTTATTATGCCTTGAATTCCCATTTTATTGTATGTAGCGTCGATGCACTTGTATTTTATGTTTGTCTCGGTGCTTGTATAATTCGTATGTTATGGTGTCTGTATTACATATAAAGCACCGATGCGTTTATCTTATTAAATGCACCAGTGTGTTTAATTTTTTTAAAGCACCAGTGTTGTTTTTATATTTAAAATCGATGTGTATTTATCACATGCCCACCGTAAAATTTTAACACGATATATATTATCACACATTTTATGCACCAGTGCTTCCATATAATTAATATGCATCCCTGCGTTAACACCTTAAGAAGAATTGATTTCTATATTATTTCAGGCACCATTTTTTGATTTCATAAGAATGCACTGATACATATATACATTTTAATTAATTGTTTTTTTTACAAATATTTTTTATAATAATATTGTTTTTTTTTAATTGCATTTTGATATAATGATTGGATTAATGCCTTATCCAACGGATTACACCTCTGTTATTTGCAACAATGTAAACCATTCACATATTAATCAATCAGTTATTTGCAACAATTTAAATCATTCACATATTAATTAATAAGTTATTTGCAACAATTTAAATCATTCACATATTAATTAATCAACAACATAATTTGAGAATGCAATATTTAAATAACAAAGACATTTTATTATATATGAATAAGAGACCCATGATCAAAGAAAACGAAACAACGTAAAGGTCCACAATAATCCAAATGGAACCAATATATAATTGTTACAATTATTGGTAACATGTCCTCATGCAATTGAGACATTATGTCCGCTACAATAAGCAAAATCCCTGATTTTTACAGACCAATATTACAAAACATACAAATTGTAGTAACATTCAATTGTATTGATTGTCATTCATCACTTGAACTATTTCCAATGCTCTAGCTCTGCGCATCCCTCATTTCTTGATCAATTGTATGTGATATTGTACTTTAGTTATTTAAACAAATGTTTTCTTGCTCGACTTGTTTTTGAAGTTCCAACTGCTCATCTTCCATCTACAAACATAGAAATAAAGTGTAATAAGTAAATCTACATTTATAATAAAGTAGAATATACATGACTGTGTAAATAAAAAAGTGTACTATAAAAATGAGTGATTCATAAACCATACACGTCTTTTTGAAGCCTTGCCTCATGTCGGTTGACAAAATATTTTTTGTTGGCTCCTCTCCATACTTTGTTTCCTGCATCTTTAATATGCCATGACAAAACATAGTCGATATAATTAATATAAAGATTTTTTATTGTTCCATTAATTATAAAACAAGAGAATTTAAACCAGATTTCTACTAATGAATTGTTCAATTAAACCTTGATACATCAACGTATAATCACATCCCTCACTTAACCCAATGTTGATCAATTTTTTGATTGGCTCTTCTTTGTATGCTAGTACCTATTAGAAGACATCCAYGGATGAGTGTAAATTAATTATTTAAATACAAATATCATAGCAAATATGAAAACTTAAGTAACGTCGAAAATGTAAGTATTCACAAACTCCACGATCAACCATTTTCTTCCTTGTCGTCCATTCTTATGTGTTGATTGGGTTCCATTTTGTTTTCTTTTCTACAACAAAACAATTGAAAATTAGTATTTAATATGATAAATAAATTCGATGTACATAAAATAATAAATGAATGATCACATACCTCTTATGCACGTTGTTGTTGGGATGCATCCTCATGTGATGCAATTATGTTCATTTCTTTTACCATATTCTTGTACATTTTTTTGGCCATTCCTAACAACATGTATTGGCTATCTGATTGTTTGTCGATTGGAATTTTCATAATCTTCCTGAAAAAACGAAAAAGAACAATGATTTTTTCTTAAATGGGCATGAAAGTAAATATAGAAAAACAAATTAATTTGGTAATTATTGGAATCTATTATAGAAAAACATGTTTAGTAATAAATTATACATTTTATATGAAATTTTTTTGTTATTGTATTTTTGTTTCTATTGCAAGTCTCATGGGTCTCATTGACCATGGCTCCATAAAAATTTATTGTAGTGTACGTGTATAACCTAATTCTTAGATTCATTGGCTTTATTTGTGTATTGTAAGTGGAAATTACATCTATACATTCTTTCCACTATATCCCTCAAAGCTCTATAGAACAATTTTCCCCTCTCATTAACTTCAAGAACCACTCCAAATGAATTGATGACCAAGTCGTCGTCATCATTTGCATCCTTAACATTTTTTTCCTCTCGGGATGATATTCCATTCTCTCGCTATCGGTCCCTACATAACATTTAAAAATGTGAAATCCAGTGTTTAACATTTGTTAGAGATTAATGTTAAGAAATTATTTTTTAATAAAAGTCAAAGAAAAAAATAATGTTGATTACCTTTCGATCCACCTATTTCCTCTCTTCGCAACATTTCCATAAATATTTTACGCTCTTTTGCACTTAGATTGTGAACAATCTTATCGACTTTCTTCAAGTTTTTGCTCTACAAGAAACACGTTAACCACTAAACATCATTAATTTAAACTTACAAATATTTCAAATATATTAAATTTTAAATAAAACTTAAAGAACGTGCCTCTCTCTCTTCTTGGGATGAGATACCATTGCACGCATTGCAACAAGATGTTTTCTTTGAACTTCTATCAACAATCTTGTATAAAAAAATCAGGAATCATCATAAATAGAAATTATGAATTTTTTATACAATTTAGTATTTTAGTGTGCTTCATTAAATAGAATGCACTGGGGAATAAAACATATACGTCTACCAGGGTGTCAAACACATACTCACATCAGTCCATACTATTATTCATTTCACACCACTAACCCGTACGTATATGATACAAAAATCAATACTGTTTATTTTTTTGACCAATCGGTGCTTTTCACATATATATGTACCCCAATGTGATTTTGTATAAAGTGAGCACTAGGTTGCTACCTCTATACAATGTGCATCAAGGTTGATCCATATTGATTTCGGTGGCCTCCCACCTATTCCAACTGGCTCATTTTGGCAGTTTTCCAGTTTGGCAGTATTTTCCCTAGTTTTTGGGTCCCTGACTTGTGGGGCCGTTTTGAGGCCCTAAACAACATTTTTTAGGGATTGCTACAGTCAAAATGACCTTCTATAGATAGCAACAAAAAGTGTATTCCTCAGATAGAACTTTCCAACAGGCTATCGTGCGCCTAAATCGAAGATCGTATGCAAAAGTTATGACCCTGCGAAGTTGATGTACTAACTTACCCAAACGGGGCCCACATGACTTTTGGTGCTTCATCTCCTAGGGTTAGGTTTTTTGAATGTCTAGGGTTTTTGAAATTTTTGTTTATTTTTAAAAGGCCTTCAGAGCTTCATTTTAATCATCTTCTTGCGAATGGGCGCAACTGTCACATCTCTTCTCAGAGATAAGCCGCCACCATTCTAGCAAGCTTTTTTCCGCTACATTTTACAGTTTCAACTTATTTTCTTATTGAATAGAAACCGGTTTTATTGTATATTTGTTACTCTGTGTTAAGCATCTTTTGATAATAATTTGTATTCATTTCATTCTACAAATATATTCTGGATCAGTGGTATCAGAGTGATCTTATCCTTGTTGTTCTTAATGCATGTCCCCAATGAGGTCAGGGTACAAAGAATTAGGTCTCGAGCTTGTTTCTCTTGAGGACAAAACCTCTCGCACACCCAAGCGATCTCTCATGGAAGAAGAAAAGAAATATGACGGGACAAGAGATCCCTTCAAAATGTTGCTCGAGGAATCCCTCACGTAACAGAGGAACGAGATGATGGATATTTTTGCGCAAATCCTTCGGCGGCTACCAACAAGCAACACATCTTCCTCAAATGGAGGTGCCTCCCCCTTCAAAGTACAAATCAACTTCATTTTTCCTATATTTGAAGGTCAGATAGATACAGATGTGGTACAAAAATGGTTGAATCTGCTAGAAGGGTATTTATTTGTCCGTAACTTCTCGAATAGAGAAAAGATTACTTTTGCGCTCCTCAAAGTTGTCCCCCATATCAAATATTGGTGGGAAACTTTCTATGAGATAAAGGAAACAGAGGAACCCTCATTATTTATAGTCACAGTCACATGGGATTCCTTTAGGGATGCTATTAAGGAAAGATACTACCTTGTTGGAAATTATGATGACCTATACAAAAAAGGGCCACGCTGCGGTAGGAACGAGACCAAGCGGTGCCCGAGTTCACAAATATCTTCCATACTTTGCGCACCAAGCTGGGTATAAAATATTTTGAGCAACATATGGTGCTCACGTATCGTGGTGGTATGCATAGATACATCGAAGATGAAATGGAGTTTTTGGACATCTCATCCTTGGGAGCGGTCTACTGATATGGCTTCAAAATTGAGCAGAAGCTCAAACAAAAGACACATAAATTTGGGCCTGGGAACCCCTCATAGAAAAATCCAGGAAAGGGCGGCCCCAAACCACAAAACAAAGGACAAATCAAAGATGGACAACCTCAGGACAACTAGTCCAGACCGCAAGCAAAGAAGGAAACCAGAAAGACAAAGAAAGATACCAGGAAGTGGTGTGACTTCCATAAGAGCCCATGGCATAACACTGTTGATTTTCTCTTGAAGTAGTCACTAGTGGCTGAGGTGAAAGCCTATGAATCAAATGCAAGTTCCGACTCTGATTCAGAACCAGAAAGGGGGAAACAAATCATAGACACATAACCCAGTGCTACCGTTTCTACCACCAAGCTCCAATCCAGTGAACTAGATGAGCCAGAGGAAGAAGAGAGCCTTTTTCATTCATAGATGTGGGTGAAGGGTACCCCACTGCACTTCATCATTGATAGCGGTAGACAGAAGAACCTCATCTCAGTATAAGTTGTAAAGCAACTTGCCCTGCCGACAATTCCACACCCGCAACCCTACACCATCGGATGGCTCCGCCAAGGAAGTGACATTCGCGTCAGCAACAATGTCGTCTGTCATATGACATCAACCCCTTCAAAGACGAGGTATTACGTGATGTTTCCCATCTCAAAGTTTGTAATGTTATTTTGTTCCAACCATATTTATGGAAGCCTCATGATGTATATGATTCTAGGCCTCACATTGTTATTATTAATTTGAACAAGAAATTGTATAGGATACTTGAGGCAGTCCCACCCAGTGCTATTTCCTTGATCTCTGACAAGCAATGCAGAAAGTTCATCTCTCAGACAGGGAAGTTTTTCTTCTTCGTGATTCAATCTCAGAATGAGCGAAATATCACAGCCACATCTAGGGTCTCCACGACTGACCTCTCCACACAACAGAAGCAAGTGGATAAGATAGTGGAAGAGTACTCAGATATCTTCTCCTCACCCACTGGGGTACCTCTGCACTGTCAGGTCAAACACCTCATCGATATGACCCTTGGCGCATCACTGCCCAATGAGTCAGTCTACTATCGCTCTTTGTTAGAGAATGAGGAGATCAAGCAACATATCCAAGAACTGCTCCACAAGGGGCACATCTGTTCCATCTCATCACCTTGCGAGATCCCAATTGTGCTGGTACAAAAGAAAGATGGAACCTAGCGAATTTGCATTGATTATCAAGCCTTAAATAAAATCACAGTCAGAAACCAATACCTGATTCCCCGAATCGACGACCCCCTTGATTAGCTCATGGGGGCCAAATACTTCAGTAATATTGATCTGAAGTATGGCTACCACTAGGTCCCGATAGAAAATAAAGTTTTATGGAAGGCCGCCTTGAAATCAAAGGAAGGTCTTTTTGAATGGTTGGTCATGCCCTTTGGTTTGAAAAATGATCCAACCACTTTCATGAGGATGATGGATGATATCATGTGACCATTCACCAATACTTTTGTAGTGGTGTATTTGGATGACATCCTCATTTACAACAAGACTTGGGCATAACACTTGCATCATGTCCAGTAGGTTCTGCACACCCTATGATAGCACCAGCTCTACGCCAACTTGGAAAAATTCCCCTTCGGCATGGACATGGTTCATTACCTAGGATACATCATTGATCAACATGGCGTACATGTGGACCCAACCAAAATCCAAGTCATCCGTGACGGGCCAGTCCCAACCCACACTCACTAAGCTTAGAGCTTCTTGGGCCTTGCCAATTTCTACCACAGGTTCGTGTTTGGATTCTCCTATATTGCATGGGCCCTCAACCAAGTAACCAGGGGTGGTGGTAAGGATAAATTTTTGTGGGGTCGGTCCCAACAATAAGCATTCAATGATTTGAAGCAGTGTTTGTGCTCAGTCCCAATACTTTCACTACTAGACATGTAGATTCCCTTTGAGATCGAGACAAATGCTTCAGACTATGTTGTGGGCGTCGTTCTCACTCAGCATGGCCACCCCGTGGCCTATCATAGTGAGACACTATCAGATGTTATCTGTAAGTACCCTACTTATGACAAAGAAATGTACTCCATTGTGAAAGCCTTTCGCTAGTGGAGACATTGCATTCTTGGGAAGGAGATAATCATCCACACTGATATTAAGCCATTGCAGTTCATTCAAACACAAGGAAAATTGCAGAATGACCGCCATCAGAGTTGGTCCATGTACTTGCAATAATTCCACCTCAACATCAAGTATAAAATAGGAAGCACCAACTACGTTTCTGATTGCCTCAACAGACTGGCAGTCGGGACACTCACCATGGTGCTAGACTCTTGCGGCCATGAGACCTCTAGATGGCCCCAACTCTATGAGACATACCTGAACTTCGCCACCACCTAACAAATGTTGGGCACAAACACAGTTGTCTCTAATTTCCATCTTCAGGACGGGTTGTTGTGTCGTCTGGTCCATATATGCATTCCATCAAGCGAGCGAGTGAAGTTGATCTGGGAAGCCCACTACAGTCGGGTGGCAGGAAACTTCGACGTCGAAAAGACAATGGAAATGCTGCAAAAACATTTCTACTGGCTGAAAATTCGACAGGAGGTCAACAAGTATATCAGGTCCTGCATTGCCTGCGCGATTGTCAAACTGGCCACTAAGAAACATTACCTATACACCCCTCTGCTTACTCCTGACAGGCCATGGGAATCCATCTCAATGGACTACATGTTGGGCCTCCCGTCCACCAAGCGGGGAAATGAATTTGTTTTGGTGGTTGTGGATCTCTTTTCTAAGATGGAAATTATGGTCACCTGTAGGAAGAGCATCACAACAGAGGCCACTGCCAAGATATTCTTTGAACAAGTCTAGGTACATTTTTTAATCCCACAAGCCATTGTTTTAGATCGAGATTGTCGATTTCTCAACACATTCTGGTCAATCCTTTGGCCACTGTTGGACACCAAGCTCACCAAATCCATGACCTTCCACCCCTAGACAGATGGAAAAACCAAGGTCGTAAATCGAATGATCGTGCATATCCTGCGCATGTATATTTCCAAGCACCATCGCACATGGGATGAGAGTCTCCCCTATGTTTATCATAGCTACAACTAATCCTTGCATAGCTCAACCGACCACAACCCCTTTCAAGTGGGGTTGGGATTCCAACCATTGGGTCCCATAGATGTTGCACTACCCCTTGCGGTCACCTTGACCGACTCATCTCCTACTCCAACTGAAGTTGAAAAATCCACTCGGTTCATTGAGAGGATCCAACACATCTTTCAACAGGTTCAGGATATCCTATAGAATTCCAATGACAAGTACAAGCAGAGCCATGATCAACACTGGGTGCCACATAAGTTTCAGGTGGGCGACAAAGTTTGTTTGCACTTGTAGAAAGAGTGACTTGCATGACCCTGTAGGAAGCTTCACCCACTCTGTTATGGGTTGTACACCATCACCAAGGATGTGGGTGATAATTCTTTCGAGCTCAACATTCCTCCTTTCCTTGGCTTGCACCCAATGTTCAACGTGGTTATCCTTCGACTGTATTTCCCACCATTATTGGACACCTCAGAGATAAAAAAACAACTGAAACCAACAGATCTCAACCCCGCCTGCATACAAAAAGCATCCAATGATCATATTGTGGACAAACGGATCAAGGGAACTCACCAGCAAAGGATCTAGCTTTATCGAGTTGTCAAAGCAGGGCAACTCCTGCACCAAGGCAAGTGGCTCACCTGGGGCCAAATTCAACAGAAATTTCCTCATCTGATGGGGGAAATCAACACAATGGAGACCATTTTTTCCTAAGGGGGGGAGGATTGATCTATATGGATGTCGGTGACCTCCCACCTATTCCAACTGGCTCATTTTAGCAGTTTTCCAGTTTGGCAGTTTTTTCCCTAGTTTTCGGGTCTTTGACTTGCGGGGCTGTTTTGAGGCCCTAAACAACGTTTTTTAGGGCTCACCACAATTAGAATGACCTTTGATAAATAGCAGAAAAATGTGTAGTCCTTGGATATACTTTTCCAATGGGCTATCGTGCGCCTAAAACGAAGATCGTATGCAAAAGTTATGACCCCGAGAAGTTAATGTACTAACTTACCCAAACGAGGCCCACATGACTTTTGGCGCTTCATCTCCTAAGGTTAGGTTTTTTTGATGTCTAGGGTTTTTGACATTCCTGCTTAGTGTAAAAAGGCCTTCAATGCCTCATTGTAATAATCTTCTTACGAATGAGTGTAGCCGTCACACCTCTTCTCAGAGATAAGCCGACACCATTCTAACAACCTTGTTTCGGCCGCATTTTACAGTTTCAGCTTATTTCCTTATTGAATAGAAACCAATTTTATTGTATATMTGTTATTCTGTGTTAAGCATATTTTGATAATAATCTGTATTCATTTTGTTCTACAAATATATTMTGGATCAGAGGTGATTTTCCTGTACACTGCGCACTGCGTACTACGATTTTTTTTTTTTWAAATATTGTTGACAACGACAAAGTTGATAGGGTTTGGGATCCAATGCAATGAGTGGTACCATTGCAATAGATACCAAATTCCCCATATGTAACTAAATAAACCCTATAAAATCTATTTCTTAAAAAAATAAACCCTATAAAAATATAATGCTTAAGAAAAGACCAGAACAAGAAAAAACCAGAAAACTACGACTTCCAATATCGAAGGTAACTATGAAACCCTTATATTTTTCTTAGCATGCATTGAAAATAGTTTGAATCAAATAGGGAAATATTGAAATGATTAGTAGAATGAAATCACATACTTAAAATTTCTTCTCTGCAGATTTGTATGTGCCCTACAGATACCTTCCAAGTTTGTCTCTTCAAAAAATCCAACCACTCCAAAGTATTTCGTGGTAAATCTCTCTTCCACAAATCCTCCCTCTAAATTTCACCAAAAAAATGAAATAATGAATACTGTTTTAATTTATAGACAAATATGTTTTGAAAAATGAAATTCCTTCTCTTTTTTCATTGTGTTTTTCCAGTTTCTATGTAAAAACACTTATTAAACTATATATTTAAACAATTAAAATTGTGGTCAAATCGATGCACCTCACCGGTTCATGCATATCGCTGTGTATATACTAAAAAAAACATCAATGCCAGTTTTATCGAGAAAATAGAAATGCAAGACTCCGCAATTAAAATTTACAGATATTTTGGTTTGTGGAGTTTCCCATAGATGTAATGGTTTGGTGTGTTTCATAGTTGGTCACACCAATGCATTCTATATATATAGATGCACTGGTTCATTATAAAATAAATAAAAGCACTGATAAATTTTAATATCATATTCATGCACGTATAGATTATGTTTTTGGCTCAAATGTAGGGAAAAGAAGGTTATAATATCAAATGGCCAATACCTCATATTCTAGCTCATTCCATATTGTTTCAAGTTTTTCAACTTCTCCCACACTGTTTGAAGTAATTCTATATTTTATTTATAGTTCATTTATCTAATTGAATTTATGTCATTTATGCATGTGCATTTGAATAATTGTTTATTGAATTTTGTAGGATCATAAATTGGGATCGAGTTCAAATGAGAAAGATATTCCACCAATGCACAAATGTTGCAATCTCTTATCAGGAGAAAGATATTGTAGACAAATGCTTGATGAAAATGGACAACTTCTTTACCCTACCAATTGAAACATGCCATCTTCCAGTAAACTGTAGCCTGGGTCAACGATATTACATTATGAATTGGATCTCTTTTATGACACATCAATGGTATGTGGTTGATCTAGGAGGATTTGGGAATGCTCACAGAGGTCCATAAAGATATGGAACATCCACAGAGGTCTAGAATGGTTAAAAAATGCTCAAAATTCAAATGCTTAAAATGGTCTTGAAAATTCCATCAATGCATAAAGTTGTTCATCATCTTTCCAATGGTGCAAACGATGAGTCAAATGGAGCTCGTATGAAAAAGTTATAAGTGGTCAAAGTTCCATTCAAACTTGGAAAAAAGTCAAAGGTAAAATGTGTCACCACTGTGGGGGTGACACGTGGAACCTAATTGGCAGCTGACTGGGTAAGGTAGAATCCAACTACATGTTGACAGGTGGTCTAATCAAGTGATGACATGTGGTATTGAAGAGCCAATGCGAGGATTCCACGTGGAAGCCTCCCATTGGCCAATATTGGTCAAGTTATATTAAAAGTTATGGAGTCACAAGGTTCGACCCCATGACCTCCATATCCACCAAAGGTCTTAACAAATCCCTCCTTACCAACGTGCCACACCATGATACTTGTTATACATATGGCATATTATATATTTGAAATGGTATAAAGTTTCAAATGAGTGGCCAAAGGGTCGAGGGCATAACCCCTCGACCTTTGACCCTTGATCATGTTATGTTCCATGTAACCAAAACAAGGATCTAACACAATTTTTTTGCGGGAGTTACATGTATATTATTTAACATATAGTTATATGTGTGTTATAAACGACATACCAAGAGATTAGTGTGGGTTTGTTTTATGCAAATATATGCAAATGTGTGTGTGTGCGTGTTTGCAAAACCAACTAAAGGCCGTAGGGAATAGAACCCCTGACCTCCACTTTCTACGCCACATTTGTTAACCAACATGCCATGGATATGGGTTGTTAAAACAAACCTATAAATTTGTAATTAAATGAAGCTGCAAAATAACATATGGTTCAGAATTGGTTATGAACTATATGCCACAAATTTTTGGACTTGGTTAGAGGGGAGCCCTATTTAATGGATCACATCTCAAGGTATAGGACACATTCATTTATACATATATTTTAGTCTCGTAAAGCGTGCCAAGAGTACGAAGGGAACAAGGCTACACCATAAAGCGTTCCGAGGGTCACCTTGACCAAATTTCAAGTATTTTATACCAATTTTGCATGATTTTTTACTAGGAATCCAACGGTGCACTTCATTTATGCATTTGAGAAACATGTAAAAAGGTCATTGTAAAACGCAAACATTTGAGAATTAATAAAATAAGTCTCTATTGGAAGTGGACCCAGAGAGATAGCACTAATTTGGTGAACTCCGATTTTTCCAACTTGTGTATGTGATTGTATGTGATGATATTATCATTGTTCATTTAAGTTCATTTATTTGCAAGTCATTTATCATTAAAGTGGAATTGGATAGATAAGTATTTCACATGTAATTTGGAAAACCGTCAAGCGATCATTTTAGTTTGAAGATCAAGTAGATGCTTATGTGTATTTAAAATTATCAACATCTAAGGATTTTTCAAATCAGTGGTTGTTCAAAATATAAAGGGTTTAAGAAGAATCCTCGATGTGTCACATTGTCTCATTATATTAATGATCGACTACCCAAAGTTGATGGTCTAATACCTCCCACTACGGTCAATAATCCAATAAGTGATATAGAAAAAACACGTAGGGACACTTCCATATGCTCGTTTGAAAATTTGGATGCCAAATCAACTACGTTTTGTCCTAAATTGGCCAACCTATATCCTTATGTTGAGTCAACAGAGAGTTATTACATTGATACAAAGTATGATATCAATACTAAGCCCCAAAACATCACTACTAGGAGATCAAAAAATTGTATGAGCTAAGAGAAAAAATTTCCAAGTACACGCCAAAGTCTGTTCAATTGTTGGAAGGTAGCAATGACTTCCCTCTTCCTATCCATTTGAAAATTAAATACCAAACCTGTTACAACTAAGCTTTGTATGGTGCTTGATCATCATCCATGTTTGTGCCCAATGTTGGAACCAAATTCTCTTTTTGTGCTAATAGTTATATGATTTCCAAGTCTAACATAGATGTTGCAAATCTTGGGTTGTTTATCCTTTCATATGTATTTTTTCCTCCCAAACAATCAGTGACACTTATTCCTTTTTGTGGTCCTCTTTATAGTTGATCTGATTACTTGAATATTGCAAATACAAACATAGCATTTCCTCGTATAGTATGCGCATGAATGGTTATGCTTCTAGAAAATTTAATAGAAAAAAACTATTATATATCGATGGTCCTCACAAAATCATGGGAATATCAAAGGGTTCATAAATAGTTGCAGGGCCTCATTATTTAGTGAAAATTGTTCCTTTGAGGAACACTCCAATGACAAAGAGTTCTTTATGAAAAGGAAGGAATCTAGATTTGTTGTTGTGCATGCAATACATAGTTTGTCTCATGGTGACGAGCTATTAATAAAATATAACTTTTGTAGATCACCAACCACTTATCAAAAATGCCTTGCATTGAGTCTACCTTTAGACGTCCGCTTAGGGCGTAAGAAAAATATCGAGTAATTGTATTTTTGGATTTTCAATGGAACTAATGCAAATGTATTTCTTAATTCAACATTTGTTTTATAAAGTGGTTGGTTGTATGTTACAATTGTTACATCAAATATGGGGACTAAGCTCCTTATAACTTCTACACATGGAATTTTGTTTATTTTATTTATTGATTTTGATTAATATTTTTTATATTTTTAAATATTAATATAAAATTAATTTAATTTAATATTCTTTTAACCTTAACAAATTAATTCATTCATTCATTAAAAAAATCAAATACTTACATTTATTTATGAGAAGATTCATAATTATAAAAATTGATAATAGCTCATATATTTCACTTGGGGGCCAAATATCCCATTTAGATGGGTCATGTGGTGGTTTTCTAGCCTTATTCATGGCCCATGAGCCATAAAAGCTTCATTTTGAACCTAATTCCCTTGTTTCCCTTCTCCTACAATGGTCAATTCTTTGAGACCTAACCCTCATGTGAAAAAACTCCTAAGAGTGCCTAAGAGATTCATTTAGGGTCATGAGCCATAAAAGCTTCATTTTGAACCTAATTCCCTTGTTTCCCTTCTCCTACAATGGTCAATTCTTTGAGACCTAACCCTCATGTGAAAAAACTCCTAAGAGTGCCTAAGAGATTCATTTAGGGTCTTAAGTCCTTTGACTTCCTACCCATACCATGATAAAGTCCCCCAAATCATCCCTTTAGTGAAAATCTCCTAATGGCACTCATCTCCCACTCAGAGGCCCAAAATCCTATTTATAGTGCTTAATTGGTGGTTCAATTCCTTGCTCCTAGACCATAAGACTTAGAATCTTCACATAGGGCATAAGCTCCTTATTTTCCTCACTGGACCATGGTTAAGGGATTAAGATCCATACCTGGTGCACAAAACCTCCATGATGGAACTAGTATCCCACTCAAAAACCATATATTCCCTCTATAGGACATATCATAGGGTCTTCACTTAGTGAACTTGTGACATAGCACCTTCATTCATGGGATATTAAAGAATACCCCTAATTTCACTAGATATTGATAAATGCCTCCAAAAATTCTTATGTTGAACCCCACTCACAATACATCTTTTTAATAAAAGAAACCCCTATTTGTACTAGATATCCATTTTTATACCTCCCAATACCTATAAACCCCTCGATACCCCACATCCCACCAAATACCTACAATATATTGACTTTATTTTTCACAATTTAAAAACCCCCTTTATGAATGAACGTGATAAGATACTGGTCAACAAGGTGAAGCCCCCATGGGGCATATATGGCAGTTCAAGGTTTCATTAGGGAGTAAAAGGTTCATAGAGAAACATTTTTAAGGGAGTAATCCCATTATTAAATGTGGCATTTAATTTAAAATGGCTACATAACAAAGTACAACCTTCAAAAGTGTATCCTATTTGCCAAAAGATTATTTTTTTATTCTTTTGAAAAACAAAAAATATCTATATCGACACAACAAAAGTGTATAACAAAAAAGTTGCAGATCACTTCAAGATCTTTGCAATTATATAAAGAGAAACAAAAATGGATGTTGGGAAAAAAGTTGTGAAAAAATTGCAAATATTATTTTTCTTATCAAAAGATTTATTTTTATATTATTTTGAAAACAAGAAAATGCATATCAAGAAACATAGAAACTTAATAACATAAAATTTGTATATCTCTTTAAGATCTTTCCAAGTACGTAAATAATGCTAAAAATGGATGTTGGGATAAAATATTATAAACAAATTACTAAATTACTCTTGATACATTTTAAGGATGGAAATTTCTTATATACTTTATATATTCTTTTGTTAAAAACAATGTGTTCCCATTATTAATGCATGCATATTTCTAAAGTCCATGAATGTTTATTTTTAATTCTTATTTGGAAAAATTCACAGTAGTCGACATGGTAGTTCAAAAGGAATTAAGGATATTATAAAAGGAACGTGTACAATTTTGAATAACATGTACATTTTCATGCGAGAGCATGTTCCCAAATTCCTTGTTGCCAATTTTTTAAACATCAACTTCATGCAATATCCCTTTTGTTTGTTCCATAAACCACTTCATGATGCTTTCATAAGTTAATATTGACTATTGCAAGGTAACAAAACAAAGTGGTCGACATGATTGTTTGAGAAGGAACATCATCATCATATGGCCTTGAAGATGTTTTTAGGGCTCATGAGCCATGCATAGGATCTCAAACAACCCTACATTACCTCTAAAGGGAATATTTGGTGAATGAGTATAATAATAGTGATGTTATAATTTTTTTCGCTCCATAAAAGGGTATTAGGGACCCTAGACATGGCATGAGGAGGAACACCAATATAAGGCTTAAAATATGATTTAATGTCTCATGGGCCCCAGATATGGTTCCAAACCCACATAAGCCCTATAAAGGGAACATTTGTCCCATGGATATGATATGTGCACCATAATGAGTTTTTTCCACACCAATGATGAGTTTGAATGCCCTATTCATGGTTGGAGGATGAAAACAAATGTCTTAAGGTATGAAGCAAGATTTTAGAATTCATGGGTCATCATGCATCATGTTTGAAACCATCATAGAGGACATTTATAATGAACCTTAGCGACTATAAGCCTTGCATACTAGGGATTGTATTAGGGCCTGATATGGACCACATGTGAAAAATATTGTCTTTGCCCTTAAATTTGATGATTTATGGATTATTCATGATGCAAAGGGTCATATAATATCAAATAGGCTTAGAAAGGGAATATGGAAAGCATCACTTAGTTAAGGATCTCTTCGGATTAATTATGGAGACAGATGATAGTTGCATATTAGTTATTTGAGAAGTCATATGTATTAATAAAATGATTTTCATTACATGATTACAAAAAACATGAGAATGGATATTAGTAATTGTAGAATTTACATAGAACACTAATGTCATAGGATGCATGTGCATTATGTAAAATTAAATTTTTTTAGGAGGGAAAGTATCATATGTCCATGTTATCTAATGAGTTAATGTCAAATTTATTTTGTCCTAAAAAACATGGTGGTGGTTGGGACTGCATAAACCAACTCATTAAATTCATCATTTCCAAATCATTTTTTATTGTGTTTCATTTGGACAATAATTTTAAATATTTTACATAGACTCATCTTTGATGAATTACATACATTTATAAATCTATTTCTATGGATTGAAAATATATATTTTTGTATAAATGTTATTATTTGATGAATTGCAAGTGTGTGTGTGTGTGTGTGTGTTATTGTTTCCTATTATTTTAATAATTTTCATGTAACATGTATCATAGTTTTAAAATACATGTCTATGTTTTTGCAATAAAATTTTAACACAACCATTTTTAAAAAATTGACATTTTCGCCTACAAACTAAAAAAAACATATTGATTCTATGAACACCTTTATTAAAAAAAATTATTATTAATATAAAGTGAGGTGCATTTTACAGTCTTTGGCATAAGTCATCCCAATATAATATTTGAAAAAAAAAATAGAACATCCCAATATGGAAGATATTTGTACCATCACTACTCATAAATATAACAATTATAAATGTATTTATGAACAATTATTATAATGTTATCAATAAAATAAATGAGAAAATATAATTTCATAAAAGTAATTTTTCTTTGTAAACATGTTTAATCAACATATTGTAACTCGCTGGAAATTAAACAATTCACCTTGAAGTTATAAGTTTTCACAATTACAATCCAAAGTAAATGATTTCATAAAAATAAGTTATACATTGTATGACAACTCTAAATTCTAATGAGTGATACATCTTAAATTTAATTTAAAAACTGAGAAATCATTAGCGTACTTATAATACATTTTATAAATCAAACAACAAAAACAACAACATGATTTGAAAAAACACAATATACATGTGTGTTATATTGTTTATAGCGCACCAGTGTGATTGAAAGTGCACCAGAGTGGTTGTTATGTAAAAATGCATCTAGAAACAATTTAATTGACAAAGTATGTATGTAAACTTCCACAATTAAAGTTTTACGGAGGCAATCACTCTTTGGTGCCTCTCACAATTTAGCACATGAACTTGATCCTCTGTCACTTTCTCAATGCTCTGCCTCACATCTCCTCCTCTGTGAGCTTCTCAAATTTCACCAAAATATTGTCCTTGTCATTCTTGTAGCCATAATATGAACTGGCGTCAACTCGCTTGTAAATTGCATACCTACACCTCCTCTTCTTTTCCTCTAGGGGAATAATCGAATAAATCTTTTAGGATGGGGAGGAGTTTCATAGTCCCGAAGTATCTGTAACTGAGGACCTTTCCAATGGCACCAGGCACATCAACTTCATTCCCTTCCAAGTCTGTCATCTTGGCCCCTAGTTTGGAATAATTAGAATTTCCAAACTCTATGATCAGAGCTTCCCAATGCCCCTTTTCCCTGTTCAACAAGAAAGGGCCATGACGGATGTCTTAATTATAACATTGTGTCAATCTCAAGAATGACTTGATCTCCATATTGTATATTTAATAGAAGTTAATAAGCACATTTGGAAAATCAATCGATGATCCATAATCTTTGTCAACATGCCTTATCGCTAAATATTAAGCATTTACTTGGCCTCGGCCTGCTCCTCCATGAGATCCTCACTCGTATGCTTACTAAGAATCTCATCACGTTTCTTCTTCTCCACAACCATGCACTCAATCATTTTCTCATTTAGAAGGGGAACATGGGAACCAAACTCTCACTCTCTCTACTTTTGGTTTTCCTTGTCCTGCTCTCCCATTTCTTCTGCCACATCCTTATCTTCATAAAATAAGAATATATTAATGGTAAAAACCTACACACATGTTATCATCAATTTGGCCTCCCTTTAGATAGACTCAATCCTCTGACACTGCATCAATTCTCTATCTCGCTTCTCCTCCTCCTCGAGCCGCTCGACTTTCTCCAAGATACCATTCTCGTCATCCATGTTTCCATAATAACTGGTGGTAATTTTCTTGTAAATCGCATACCTAGACCTCCTCTTATTCACCTAGGGGGGCTTATTAAACAATTATTTGACACCAGGGAGGATTTTACCAACTGCACTTGTACAATTGATTGTTGGAAGATGGAATGTTACAATATTCCAACAACCAATTGTACAAATGCTAATGAGAAATTTCTCCCTAGCATCAAAGAGATATTCGATATGACCCATGAGGTGAAGAAGAGGAGGTATATGTATGAAATTTACAAGTGAATTGATGCCAGTTATTATGGCGACATGGATGACAAAAACAATATCTTGGAGAAATTTGAGTGGCCCGTGGAGGAGATGTGGGGCATAGCATCGAGGGAGTGGTAGACGATCGAGTATATATAGAGGTAGGATAGGTTGAAAATCAAGAGTGGGGGCATCATTTCCATTAATTCAATCCTATTCGAGGAAGATGAGGATGTGGTGGAAGAAATGGGAGAGCAAGACAAGGGAAACCAACAATAGAGAGAGCGACAATTTGTTTCCCATGTTCCCCTTATGGATGAGAAAGAGATCGAGTGCATGGTTGTGAAGAAGAGGAAACACGATAAGCTTCTTATTAAGTACATGGGTGAGTATCTCATGGAGGAGCAGGTCGAGGCCAAGGAAATGCTTAATATTTAGCAATAAGGAATGTTGACAAATCTTATGTATCATAATTTGTTTTTCAAATGTGCTTCTTAAATTCTATTAAATATGAAATATGGAGCTTAGGTCACTCTTGAGGCTATCACAGTGTTGTAATTAAGACATCCACTAGGTTCCTTTCTTTTTGAATAGGGAAAAGGGGCACTGGGAAGCTCTGACCATAGAGCTTGGTAGTCTTAATTATACTATAATAGAGTCCAATATGACAGACTTGGAATGGAATGAAGTTGATGTGCCCAGTGCCACCAACAAGGGCCCCCGATACAAATACTTTAGGGATACAAAATTCCTCCCCATCCTCAAAGATTTATTCGATAATCCCCCTCGAGGCGAAAAAGAGGAGGTGCAGGCATGTGATCTACAAGAGAATTGATGCCAGTTCATATTATGGCTACATGAATGACGAGGAAGGTATCTTGGAGAAATTCAAGTGGCCTGTGGAGGAGGATATGCGAGGAAGAGAACTGAGGAAGTGGAAACAGATCCATTCCATGCGCTAAATTATGAGAGAAACTGGAGAGTGACCTATGTTTTTTCCTCCACAAAACAAAGCCTCCACAAAATTTGATTGTTGAGGTGTGCATATGTAGTTTGTGAATTAATTTTTTTTTCTTCTATCTGATATTGCGCTTGGTGTTTTTAGCATATCTAATTCACATAAAATATTTTTTAGACAAATATATATATATATATATATATATAACAAATTTAAAATATAAAACACAAACATATATAACTAATTTGTATTTATCAAAAAATAAAATTAGTTTTTGTTCGGGAAAAAAAGAGTGAAAAGGTAATCGATGTTATTAACAAAAACATACACACCACGTCTGGTGCTCCCTATCATACATAAGGTACCAAACAAAGGTGTGTTAAATATAATGCATTGATATGTCATTGTTTGTCTAGCACCGATATCTATAGCGGTGTGTTGTGATAAATAATGCACTAGTTAAGGATTGTTAAACCAAGTGGTTCACCTGGTTATTGTTGGATTACTAAGAGGGGGGTGAATCAATAATAGAGATTTTTAATCCTTTTAACCATAGTATGTAAGTGTTATTTATCTTTATGATCAATATCGAATTATCATCCAATAAGTTCAGTGTAAATAAATCATGAACAATAAAAAATCATACACATACACAGTACACCAGTATTTTTATATGGAAACCTAATGCGGGAGAAAACCACAAAATTCTTTTTCTTATATGTCTTTAATAATTACATTCATTGGAAGCACTAGATTCCTTTGTTCTCCAACTGCAACTGGAAGGAGGCTCTGACCCCATATATTTTCAGGCTACAACCTGAGGGAAGCTCCAACTCCCCAATTCTCTGGCTACAACTAGAAGGAGGCTACAACCCCCTATGTTCTTCGACTACAACCATAAAGTAGCTACAACCACCTATCCTTTCCCCGTCTTGTCACCCTGAAATATAAGTGAAATGATGAAACCAATCTCACTGTCACTGTGAGATATACAAACCTATACCAATCTGTGCCAACAACCTGTAACCAACCTGTGCCACTGTCATGTAACCAATCTGTACCTGCACTCAACATGTACCAATCAAAATCCAATAGGTACACGATCTGTCTGTGTTGCAGCATGCGTATTTATGCATCCTTTCTATATTGCATCTCGCGTATGTACGTGGCCTTTCTATACTGCAACATGTGTATGCCTTCTAAAAAATAGGGTTTTCTCTTTCTTGAAAAACTTTGGCCCTTTTCTCCCTCTGTCACACCAACCTGCAACCTGTCACTGTGTCTAGACTGTAGTTGTGCCCTATGCATATATCCTCATACAAATCCCTTAACCAAGTGCATCTATATCTCTCGAGTCATGTTCCATACATGTGTGTATAATAATGAACAAGTATAATAACCCTCACATGGACTAGAAATCAAACCCTTACTGATATGTAGCCTCTCAATACATCAACCACTTCACATAAACTTCACAAATACAATATATTAACCATGTACCACAAAACCCTTAACCATATGCCAAGAAATACAAGATGTGCCTCAACACTTAACAAGTTGTGCCAATGATAAATATTAATTATACCAACATTGTATTTTTGTATATCTAACTTATAAAGTAAGTGCCATGCATCTAATAGCCTCTCTAGGGAAAATCCTCAAACCCCCATAACCATTTCTCATGTAGAAAACAAAATCCAACTACTCATAGAAATAAGACATACATTTTGAACTTGTATATAGATCTAATGTACCTAATCATTGTAGACCTTCCTAGGAGATTTCTTTCAAACTATACAGACTTGGAATCTTCATCTTCTCAAATTTTTATGGATTTACCCTCATGTATGTTCCCTATTATACTGTCATCCCACGTACGTGCGCGCCCTTCTCCATTGCAGCCCACGTACACCTCAAAAACTAGGGTTTTTTTTAGTATTTTTTGTAGTTTTGAAACTTTCACCGTCAACCTTTCGTGCTACCTCAGACTTATGCAACTTCAGATGTATCAATGAGTACCTACAATAAACCTTAAACAATAATAGATATTAAATGTGCTCAATAGATTCTAATAGGAGAGCCTTTCTCTCTTATTTATACTTCCATGTAGCTTCCTCAAGGGGTTACCTTCTAACAAACTTAACTCAATTTCCTTCTTTTAGGGCTAACCCACTTTGCTACAACTTTACCCATGATTAAATTCTAGTTTCACCCACTTGACTAGTCAACTTTTTATAAGATCTTCTAGAATAATTTGACTTCTTTGACCTTTTAGATAACT
This sequence comes from Picea sitchensis, assembly GCA_010110895.2. Classification (NCBI taxonomy): domain Eukaryota; kingdom Viridiplantae; phylum Streptophyta; class Pinopsida; order Pinales; family Pinaceae; genus Picea; species Picea sitchensis. Next base: position 65,041 of record SNQJ01S0021418.1, on the reverse strand, counting down.
CATGAGGGTTATCCAACTTAAAAATGCCATAAGTCTCTAGCTGTGAGGAGTTATGTGACATTCCACATATCACCGGAAATGGCATGACATGTACTATCCATCTAGAATAGTTTTACCTGCAAATAAATTAATCTTCATACCATTATACATCAATCAAAATGAAGTCCCTTGACCATATTGTTGGGGCTACCAGAATTTTTTTCAAGGGTTAACATCAATGACAACCAACCCAATTAATTAACAATATCCTCCTTTGGCATTGATGGAAACACTCTGATGCAAAACTGAATTCATATCGCTCATGCTCCTCCTATGACCATCGCTCCCCCTGGAAACATGCCTTTGTGCTCTCTCTCCAAACATCTAACTCTCTATCCTTCATCTGATGAATCTCTCCCCCTTTGACATCAATGGAAAATGTAACTTGTCATCTAGGGATGCTCCCCCTAACTGAACTTTCCTTGGGGATGCTCCCCCTGACTGAACTCTTCCTGAAACTGCTCCCCCAACTTGAATATTCCTCTTTATGGTGATTCCTCATGTAAATCAAAGACATATAAGATAATCATTCAAAATCATTCATTTTGGAGTATAAATTACTCCAATTCTATGGAGAATATACTCAAAGGATTCCCTTGGAAGCAGTTTTGTAAAGATATTTGCAACCTATTCTTTTGTTCCCACATATTCAACTCTAATGTTCTTTTATGCAACCTATTCCTGTAGAAAGCGATACTTGATTGGAATGTGCTTCGTATTGGAGTGCATCATTGGATTCTTTTAGATATTGATGACACTTGTATTATCACAATATATTGGAATGGGCTCATCATACTCAACATGTATATCTGTCAGATTTTGTTTCATCCATAAAACCTATGTACAACATGATGTTGTTGCAATATACTTTTCTTCAGCTATAGATAATGATACTGATGATTGTTTCTTTCTTAGCGAAGATACTAAACACTCACCCAAGTAGAATGTTGTTCCACTTGTGCTTTTCCAGTCATCAATGCAACCTGCCCAATCTGCATCTGTGTAGGAAATAAGTGATAAATCCTTTCCTTTTGGATATCATAATCCAAACTCTTATGTACCCTTGATATATATGAATATCCTCTTCACTACTATAACATGTGATTCCTTTGGTGTTGCTTGAAATCGTGCCACATGTTCAACTGCCTGCATTGCATCTAGTCTGGATGTTGTCACATAAAGTAATTTTACAATCATTGACCTGTACTACCTCTGATCTATAGACCTTGAATCATCATCTTTACTTAACTCACAACTGGTTCTCATAGGAGTATTAACTTGTTTGTAATATTCCATTCCGAACCTATTTAGCATTTCTATGATATACTTAGTTTGAGAAACAAAAATACCTTGGTTGCTTTGACATATATGAAGACCCAAAAAGAAGGATAGTTCTCCAAGTAATGACATTTCAAATTCATTATGCATATCCTTTGCAAATTGTTGGCTTAAATTGTCATCATCAATTCCAAAAATAATATCATCAACATAAAATTCAATTAACAAAATACTATCTTGATTTACCTTGATGTAGAGGTCGTTTTCTACATTTCCTTTTTTGAATCATACATGCTGTAGATATCTGTCCAGTCTAGAATACCATTCTCTAGGAGCCTGTTTTAGACCATACAAGGCCTTCTTCATACTACACACATAATCTTTTTTCTCTAACAACTGAAATCCTTTCAGTTTCTCAATGTACACTTCTTATTCAAGTTCCCCATTTAGAAAGGTTGATTTCACGTCCATTTGATATACTTTAATATTCTTGGAGCATGCATAAGCTAGGATCAATCTGATTGCTTCCATTCTAGAAACCAGGGAAAATGTCTCTTCAAAGTCGATACCTTCAACCTGTGTGTATCCTTTACATACCAATCTATCTTTGTTTCTAGTAACATTTCCATCTTCATTCAATTTATTTCTGAAGACCCACTTTGTGTCGATCACATTCTTGTACCTTGGTCTTGGAACCAATTCCCAAGTGTCATTCTTCTCTATTTGATCCAACTCTTCATTCATGGCTTTTTTCCATAATTCATCCTTGTTGGCTTCTTCAAAACTATTTGGTTCAATTGAAGATAAGAGTGCTAGGTGTGGTTGTTCTGGTGAACGAATTCTTCTTCTAGTCTCAATTCATGCATCTTTGTTCATGATAATATGATCTAAAGGATGATTCTTCTGTACTTGTTTTCTAGGCATATTTGGAGGTACTTGGTGCACTTTCTCTTCTAATTTTATTTGATCTTCTTCATCTTCTCCTTGTGTTGCTTCTTCATCCTTTGCTTCTTCTTTGTATACCTGTTCCACTAACACCTTTTCTTCTTCCTTTGATTTTTGTCCACATGTTTCATCAACCATTACATTGATTCTTTCCACAAATTTGTTGAGCCTTAGATTGTAACACTTGTATTCCTTCCTTGTACTTGAGTAACCAACAAGTATGTCTTTGTCCACACAAGAATCAAACTTTCCCATTCTGGCATCTTCTCTTTTGGTGTAGCATTTACTTCTGAAAACTTCGAAGTGCTTCACATTTTTAGTCTTCCTTTCCATGGCTTCGTAGGGATTTTGTCAGCCTTTGGTGTTTCTCTGATTTTTTTTTTTTGAATGTGAAATATTTTATGCTTGCGTATTGTCCAAAAATATATGTCAACAGAATCCATTAACATTGATTAGAACCATTTCTTTGTCTTGTCATGTTCTTTTCAACAATTCCATTGTGAGGGTGTCGGCTATGGGAGATTCCATTCTTGTTAACAATTCCATTATGTTGAGGTGTCCTGGCTATGGAGAATTCCATGCTTGTTGTAGAAATCCATAAATTCCTTTGAAGTAAACTCTCCTCCATTGTCCAATCTAAAATATTTGATTTTTGAATCCATTTCATTTTCAACCATTTCCTTGTATACCTTGAAGTTTTCAAATGCTTATGATTTTTTTCGGAGAAAACAAACTGCAGTCATTCTTGCATAATAGTCAACCAATAAAATAAAGTATTTCTCACCTTTTAAACCCTTTGTTCTAGTTGGTCCAACTAGATCGGTATGCACAATTTCCAGTGGTCTTGTTGTGGAGTATTCCTTTGATTTGAACTTGGTCTTTGTTTTCTTTCCTTGTTGAAAATGCTTACATAATGTGTTGGTTGGCTTCGTGATTTGGGGCATTTATTTGACTTCTTCCTTTTTCCTGACTTTGACGAGGTTATCAAAGTTTATGTGACCCAATATTCTATGCCATAGCCAAACTTCATCTTCCTTTCCTAGAAAACACTTTAAATTCCCAATTTCACTTAGTACATATATGTTTCTTGAAGTTCTTGTAGTTGTTGCAATCAATTTGTCTAAACCTACTTTTCTTATTTCACACTTCTCTAAATCGAATGTAAGTTTGTGAACTTGGTCACACATTTGACTTAACATTATAATATTATGTTTCATATCTTCCACTAGTAGAACATTTTCTTCCTTGGTATTCTTGTTTCCAATTTTGATTGTTCCCTTTCCAATGATTCTAGTTGAGTCATTGTTTCCAAAGGAGATTGATCCATCTCTTTCCTTTATCAATGTTAGAAACATGTCTCCATCACCTGTCATTTTCTTTGAGAAGCCAATGTCAACATACCAACCACGTTTCTTGTGTTTATCCTGTAGAGCGAGTGTGAATTCTTCATTATTATACTGATTCTGCTTTCCTATCCATATTCTTTGTTGAGGTTCCTATATGTGACTGTTGTTATTCTATTGTGATTCTCTAGGAGGAACTATAATTCTACAATCTTTGGACATGTGTCCAAAGTTGTTTCACTTATAGCATTCCACTTCAGTGCTCAAAGATTCAAACTTGTTGTAGCTTATTCTCTGTGATTCACTAGGACTTCTTGGATAACCATTTTGTGCATGACTTTCAAATTTCTTTGTGTTCCTGCTATTAGCTCTGTAATTTACAAATTTATGTCCAAAATTATTGCATGCGTAACATAAACCAAAAAATATAGTTTGATACCTGGGATTTGAATATCTTCTAAAAGGATTTACTCTCATGAATCCTTCTTCTTATTGAGGCCTTCTTGTTGTTGATTCTGAAATCTGAATCTTCTAGGTGGAGGAATGTCCCTGTGATCTTCCCTATAAAAATTATTGTATCCTCTTGCTTTCTTTGCATAACTTCTTGGTTGTGTTTCTTGATCTATAATTTTTTAGCTTGAGCCTCTTTCTATCAGATTGTATCCTAGCCCAAACTTGTCATGATATGGCCTCTTACTTTTGATAATGTTATCCAAAACCTTTGAGTTATTTTGCGTGTTTTTTTGTTGAGGTATTTTCTCAATGTGACAATCTTTTCTTCCAAATTTCTAATGATCATGTCCTTTTCTTCCAACTGTTCTTTAAGTACTTCTTTGATTTTTTTTTCTTCTTCGACTTGAATTTTTAAATTAGAGAGCATCTTCTCCAATTCTTCAGAGTTGGAATTTTGTGTTTCCTCTTTTATTTTTAGTTCCGCCTATAGTGATTTGTTGCTCTTCTTTTCCCTTTTTATAACATCTATAGAACTCAACAATTCTTCCATGTAGTCAACTTTTTCTTCTTCATATTCTTCTTATGTTTCTTCTTTATTGGAGTTTTCTATTTCTATGAATAGAACTCTTTCTGTCTCACTTTCACTGACTTCATCTTCATCTGATGAGGCGTTGTCTTCTTTGGTGCAAAAACGTTTCTTGAAGGCTTTCTTTTTGGTTCTTTTGCCTTTATATGTTTGTTTGTTATTTGAATCACAATTAATGGAAGCTTACCTCTATATATGCCACTAATTCCCCTTTTTAGTCTTCTGACGAAATTGGCTACTTCTTCATCATATTCCGAGATGCTACTGTTGCTTCTATATCATTTTTCCTTTTTCTTGCCCTTTTTCTTTGACTTCTTGGATGCTTTGAATGATGGTTCTTTTATACCTGGATTCTCCTGTTCAATTCTCATTTCATAATCTGTGAAAATTCCATGTAGTTCATCCATGCCTATTGAATCCAAATGTATTCTTTATTCTAGTGCTGATACCTTAGGGTTAAATATCATTGGAAGAGATCTTAGTACCTTTTGAAAAATTATAGATTCATTAAATTCTTCTCCCAATCCTCTAATTTCATTCATTGTTTCATAAACTTGTAAGAATCAAGGTGTAATATTCTTATCTTCTTTCCTTTTCAACTGTTCAAATTGACCTCTGTAAGTTTGAAGCTTTGCTTCTTTKACTTTTGCATCTCCTTCATAAATATTCTAAAGTTTGTCCCAAATCTCTTTTGTGGAGATGCAATGCATAACTTTTCCATATATTGAATCACAAAGACCRTTCAAAAGTGCATTTTTGGCTTTTGAATTGTTTAGACTAAGTTTCTTTTCGTTGTCATTTGTTGGTGGAACTGTTGGTTATTTATATCCATCTACAACTGATTGCCAAACCTCAAATCTCTGTGCATRTACATATGTTTTCATCCTTCTTCTCCAGAATGCATAGTTATGTCCACCAAACTTTGGTATTCCAATTTTATACATATTGTTTCTCTCCATGATCTACCCTTCAGTGGTTAAACTGATTTCTGAAGGAACCTTCTCTGATACCAATTGTTGGATTACTAAGAGGGGGGTGAATCAATAATAAATATTTTAATCATTTTAACCATAGTATGTAAGTGTTATTTATCTTTATGATCAATATAGAATTATCATCCAATAAGTGCGGTGTAAATAAACCATGAACAATGAGAAATCATACGCATACATAGTATAGCAATATTTTTACGTGGAAACCCAATGCAGGAGAAAGACACATAATTATTTTTCATATATGTCTTTAAGAATTACATTCATTGGAAGCACCAACTTCCTTTGTTCTCCAACTACAACTGGAAGGAGGCTTTGACCCCCTATATTTTAAGGCTACAACCTAAGAGAAGCTCCAACTCCCCAATTCTCTGTATGCAACCAGAAGGAGGCTACAACCCCCTATGTTCTTCGTCTACAACCAGAAGGTGGCTACAACCACCTATCCTTGCCTCGTCCTACCACCTTGAAATTTAAGTGAAATGATGAAACCACTGCCACATTGTCATTGTGAGATATACCACTATAAATTTGTACCAATTTGTGCCAACAACCTATAACCAACCTATGCCAATGTCCTGTAACCAACCTGTACCTGTACCAATCAATAGGTATACGACATGTATGTGTTGTAGTGAACATATTTATGCGCCCTTTCTATAATCCAACCCGCATATGTGCGTGACCTTTCTATACGACAACTTGTGTATAAATTTTGAAAACTTGGGTTTTCTCTTTTCTGAAAAATTCTGACCCTTTTTTGCCTCTGTCACATCAATTTGCAACATGTCACTGTGTCCAGAAAGTAGTTTTTCCCTATGCATGCATCCGCATACAAATCCCTTAACCAAATGCATCTATATATCTCTAGTCATGTGCCATACATGTTTCTATAATCATGAACAAGTATAATAAACCTCACATGTAATAGACATCAAAACCTTACTGATATACAACCTCTCAATACATCAACAAATTCATATACACCTCACAAATATAATCTCTCAACCATGTACCACAAAACCCTTAACCATATGCCAAGAAATACAAGATGTGTCTCAACACTTAACAAGTTGTACCAATGATAAATATTAATTATACCAACACTTTATTTTTGTATATCTAACTTATACAATAAGTTCCATGCAGGCAATAACCTCTCTAGGGAAAATCCTCAAACCCCCATAACCATTTCTCATGTAGACAACAAAATCCAACTACTTATAGAAATAAGACATACCTTTTGAACCTATAAATAGATCTGATGTACATGATCACTGTAGATCTTCTTGGGAGCTTGCTTTCAAACTCTAGAGACTTTGCATATTCATATTCTCAATTTTTTATGTCTTTACCCTAATGTACACGCCCTATTGTATTACCATCCCACGTATGTATGCTCCCTTCTCCACTGCAACCTATGTACACCTAAAAAACTAGGGTTTTTTTTCCAGTATTTTTTGTAGTTCTGAAACTTTCACCATCAGCCCTTTGTGCTACCTCGAACGTAAGGAAATTCAAATGTATCAATGAGTACCTGTAATAAACCTTACATAATAATATATATTCGATTTTCTCAATAGGTTCTAATAGGATATCCTTGCTCTCTTATTTATACTTCCATGTAGCTTCCTCAAGGGGTTACCTTCTAACAAACTTAACCCAATTTCCTTCTTTTAGGGATAACGCACTTCTAACCACTTGTCTAATTCTAACCCACTTTGATACAAATAGTAAATTCTCCACTTCTAGTTGCAACTAAATTATTTTTAATTATTTTCTAATTGCAACAACTTAACCCATGATTTACTCCTAGTTTCACCCACTTGACTAGTCAACTTTTTCTAGGAGCTTCTAGAATAATTTGTCTTCTTTGACCTTCTAGATAACTCATGAGGGTTCTCCAAATTCACAAGGCCATAACTCTCTAACCGTGAGGAGTTATGTGACATTCCACATATCACCAGAAATGCAGGACATGTACTATCCATCTAGAATAGTTTTACCTGCAAATAAATTAATCTTCATACCATTATACATCAATTAAACTAATGTCCCTTAACCATACTGTTGGGGCTACCAGAGTTTGCTTCAAGGGTTGACACCAATGAAAACCAACCCAATTAATTATATGAAATGAGCCACCTCTCTATGTTCCTTTGAGCACCAGACACTTTTAATCGGTGTGTTGTCTTTTCTTGACACACCATTAATGGATGCCTTTTAATAGATGCACTGCAATGATAATTTTTAAAAAAAATTCCTGGTGCAACTCACTTAACCTCACCAGTGAGTTTTGTTGAATGTAATGCACCAAATTTCCATTTAATCTTTATATGCATTGATACTAGTGTGTTTTTCTTATAACACATCGGTAATGGGGCATCCCATCAAATGAACTGATATGGTAAATTATTATGTATTTGTATCGTTGTGTTGTTGTACACATTATCGATGTGTTGTATTTATTTGACACGTTGTGAAAGACATTTTTTGTTTCAGAAAATGGTCGGTGCATTCGATTAATAGAAATAATCGGTGCATTTATATCAATTGGCACACTTCTTGGCATCTTAGCGGTGCTTACCATAAGACACATTGCACTGATAATTTGTGAAAATTCGGCCTGGTGTCATGCACTTTACATTACCGACGTGTTGTTTGGATTCAAACACACTAACAGGTGAAATTGTTTATACCAACTTAAGCAATGTGATGTGTGAAAATAGATTAAGCATTGGTGCTTGCTTGAGATATTGGAAGCACGAGATGAGGTTTCACAATGGAAATCAGTCTGGAAATTTCTTTTTATTTACCCATACCGCAGTGTGCCATTAGACAATGTGTATGCAACGATACATAAGATTCCATGGCATCAATGCACTTTGATTGGTGCTTGTTATTTTTTTTATAACTTATGATGGTGTGTTTGAACATCTACACACCAGTGCATTATATTTTTTTGGTGCACTGGTGAAGATGTACCGTATGGGCGGACCGATTAAAATTGTTCACAAAAAGCTTCTGAACACCCGCATCCACTAACAACCTCTTCTATGAATAATGTCGGTGCATTTGAACATTTTAGAACTAGTGCAATATGTTTAGATGTTCTCTTGTGAGTATATACTTGAAAGGTGTACCAAATAAAAAATCTCTACAAAAACCTTTGGTTGCCCGCCTCCGCTAACAACCTCCATGTAATGTCCCCATTTTTGGATTCCCCTTCTTTACAGTTGGAGATGACCTTATGGGTTTATGTCAGCCTGGACAAAGGGGTAAATGGAGGTTAACAAGGGGCTCGGGAAAATTGGAGAAGTTATATGAGGCCTATTCTAGTCCATTCACCTTATTTCATCATCGGGATCACTTCCACATAGTTTGTTCTTGGTTTTATGGAATTCCGATAAATCCTGTAAATTAAGGGTATTATTGAGTATAAATTAATTAAATGCACTAAAGGTTTTATTTGGGTTAGATTGTTGAAGGGAACACCTTCGTGTAATATCTCGTTGGAATCGGGACTAAAATATGTAAAGTCTGGGATGATGAGAAAGGCACTTCCGACGTCAGGGAATGAATTACAAGCTAAGTAATCAATTTCCAGCTTTAAAAAGAGGTTATAAAGCGATTATTAATTTTTAAATGGAAATTAAAAGGGGAAATAAAGGTCAAGTGGATTTGGTCAAAGGAGGAAATATATAGAAGGGGTTCGAAGAATTATAAAGGAAGGTGGAACCTCCCCTTTCTCATTATGATATGATCTTTTATTTGGAGTGTTATCAGAGCCAAGGTTTTCGTTGGGGTTTTAGAAAAACCCTTCCATTGTTGATTTAGTTTTGGTGGTGCAATATCCACCCTAGATAGAAAAAGAGAGGGAGTCCATCTATAATTCCCAATTGGAGCTTCATCTTGTGTTTGTCTCCAATGGAAATGTGCAACTATATGCTTGGGAGGATTGTAGAGCTCACTTGATGGAGCCAATTTCATCTATAGCAGAGCAATGAGTTTATGAGAGGGCCGATTTTTCTTTTGTAGGTTTAGAGGGGCCGAATTATCACTTGGATAGTTTGTTGGGATTTATTAGAGGGTCGATATCATTCACAGTAGCACCATGGGGGTTCCTTAAGCAAATTGTGAGGACAAGGAGAGGCCACAAACTATCCTGGAAGAACCGTGGAGTAAGGAGGAGGTCGCGGGGGTACATTAATAGGGTCGAGACATCTCTTTACAGGCCACAATGTATAGGAGGGGCTGCAAGGTCTTCTTGTAGGTCACGAGAATAGAAGAAGAGTCATGGGATATTGGTAACCAAGCAGAGAAGGTTTGGAGGAGGGCACCGTACCCACTGTAGAGTTGTGAGGGTTTGGAGCTCTGTTTTGGGACTTGGATTAGTTCAATCCCAACTATTGAGGATACTATGGCATCATTCCAAGTTTTGGATTGATTTGTGGAGTTTTTATGTTGTTTTGCAGTTGTTGTAGCAACCATTAGGTATACATTATTGTTGTATTCTAGTTTCCATTCATAATAACATGCCTATGTTGTATCTTCTATCATTTGTGTCCATGGGTTGTATGCAATCTGTTTGATGTAATATCTATTAGTAGTTCACCTGCAACTTGTTTTTGGAAATTCATCAGTCAACTTGTAGTCGCATAAAAATTTGTGAATGCAAAGTATTTGAAAAAATAACACAAAAGAAACATTGTCATTGAACAACAAACATGTATATTTATGCTTGGGATATTACAGTGGTATCAGAGTTGGAGATATTTCCAACCTAAGGTTATTTTATAGTATGGAGACGAATCAAGAACTCGTGAAAAAATCATTACAAGCTTGTTAGAGCATCCTAAGTTGTTGAAGCCTCCATTTGGGAAGAAGAAGAAGAAAAAGGGCTTCAAATATGAGGAAGTTGGTGAATCAAAGACCTGAATTCATGATGAAGGTTTAACATGACCTCAAGTTGACCTTTTGGATGTGTATGCACCTATTTATAATAGGGATGTGTGCAGTGAAGTTGATAGGGAAACAATCTTTGATACACCATTAGAGCTGGCCTATGAGGGTAATGGCATTAGCATATGTGATGGAAAAGATAAGAACCCATGTGATACATTTTCTTGATCAACGTCAACATATTATCATTGTTATGATGCTTATGACTATTTGGGTCTAAGTCATGGTGGCTTAGATTAGAGAAGTTACCTTTAGAGACTAATCTCCCTTCTCATGAGTTATTTACAAAGGAAAAAGATGATTTTGAGAGGTGTGAGGAAGAAGACAAATCAAAAAATTTGATTGAGGAGGATTGTTCCCATTAACCACATAATTGGACAGGGAAATTGATGGTAAGTGTAGACAAAATTGTGACAACCATGAGAAATTTTGAGGACACGCACGCATTGGTGGAAGATTTTTGTTAGATAGCTTCACGGTCAGATGATAGTTTGGGAGGAGAGCCACCCCTTGCATATTTCCAGGCGCTTAGAGAAGCAATAGTAGTAATGAATTCTAACTACCTACACATACTTTATGATAGAAATCATATTATCATGATTGGTGAGATGTACCATGATGCACTTAAAGGAAAAGAGGAAGTTGGCATACTTAACTAGGAGCTCGATATTACCTAGGATTCCTTGAAGAGCACGCAAACGGCCCTTCAAGAATCGGAGATGCAGGTTGAGCATATTTGTGTGGTGTTCATTTGGGTACATCCCTCATCCTCCATAGCAGGAATTCAATCATATATGACAACCATATCGCTAGAGGATGTAAGTGGCATTTATTATTTGATGGAGGAGCCTCATATTATGGTTGAACATGAGGAGCATTCAGATTTGTAGGTGTTTGCAGAGAAGTATGAMCTAAAGGTTTCTGATTATGCACATGTTTTGCATTATGGAGACTAGGAATCACTTCTACTAGAGAGCCCACTAAAGTCTCAAGGGTTAGATATGGAGGAGATAGTTGAGCGCATTCCTTGTGGACCATATCACAAGGAAKTATATGCATCCATGGATTGGTTGGACAKGTGTATGACAGACACATGCACCGTTTTAGAYGACATCAATAGAGTGATGGACATAGAATTGCCTATAGGATATGGGATGATACATTATGATTCAGTGATAGACGATAGTATGTAGGGGTATTCAGTGGCACGTAGTAGTGTACTATGGAGTTATGGCGTGTTTCCGCCAAGGAGACCTACTGATAAAGTATTCGATCATATCATTAAGTTGAGGTTACTCAGGATTGGTGAGTGGATGGGTGAGCCTCATGAAGAAACATATCCCTCGATGGAGCATCTAGCATGTGGCATCTATAAAATCATAGAAAAGTACTCGGGTATCAAAAATATGAAGGAGGTAAAAAAAACTATCAAAGACTCATCCTTAGATGAAGATACCAAAATAAGTTGATCCCAAAGAATGCAGTGATGCCTCACATATATGGATTACCAAATATACATAAAGTGGGAATCCCACTCAAACCTATTGTAAATACTATAGGTTCACACACATATTACCTCGCAAAATTCTTGGCTAAAAATCTTCTTCCTTTTGCAGGTAATACATCATCCTTTATAAAGAACTCTACCTCATTCGTTGAATGGATTAAAAACCAAGAGGTGAAGGATGAATAAATTATGGTAATCTTTGTTATCATCTCATTGTACACTAATATTCTAGTGGATGACACCATAGATATCATAAGGAACATAAAAAACAACCAAACTTCAAATTTGGTAAGAATATGTTTAAAGTCAACATATATTTCTTACAAAGGGAAATTGTATGAAAATATTCATTGTGTTTCTATGGGATCCTTGTTTTCCCTGGTCGTGGCTAACATTTATATGGAATACTTTGAAACAAGGGCCATAAATCATTTCCCTCTCACCCCAGAAGAGTAGAAAAGATATGTCAACGACATGTTTTCAAAATGGAGGCATGGAAAGGAAAGCTAGATGAATTCCTGACACATCTAAATATCCTTTCACAACATATCAAATTTACAATATAAATGGAGAATGAAGGGAATATTCCTTTTCTTAATGTACTTCTAACCTAGAAAGAGAATGGGAAACTAGGGTATCATGTGTATAGAAATAAGACCCACATGAATACATACCTCTATGCACAATCCCACCACCAACCATCCCAAAAGGTCAAGGTGATCCAGACTCTTTCCTGTAGAGAAACAAGAATATCAGATTTGGATCATCTTGTACAAGAATTTGATCACCTCAAAAAGATCTTCAAAGAAAATGGATACCATGAAGGGCATATCATGAAGGAAATCATAAAAGAGAAGTTTGGACAACGCAGATAAGATCTTAATATTCCTAGAATTACTCTCTCATATATCAAGGGAACAACATATCGAATTGACAAGATCTTAAAAAAAAGGAACATCATCATTGTGTTTACTCCCCCGAACACTATTAGGATGTTGATTGACTCTTCTAAAGATAAAATGAATTCTGGACAAATGAAAGGGGTGTATGAAATACCTTACTCATGCGGGATGGTTTATATCGGGGAAATTGGGCACTCACTAAGTGGTCGTCTTAAAGAACACATTGTCGACATTACTCATGATCATGTATATAAATTGGCTCTAGATGAACACTCACACAACACCACTCATCAAATTTGCATGGATAGATCCTTGTTAATTTCCAAAGAAGAGCACTATAATAAAATAATAATGAGAGAGGCTTTGGAAATTGAAATAAGGAATAACACGCTTAACCAAGATGAAGGGATGAAGCTTAGTGACACTTGGAGACCATTTTTAAACCAAATTAAAAAGCACCGCTATCCAACTTGATATGTTGGCTTGAATATATGCAAATAAAAGAAGTGAGCCGACCTCACCATCATTAGATTTTTCAGTCAAAATTTCGTATTTATCCACTTGTTGATCACCATTATCCCTCATCCCAATATTCATATTGAGTGATTCCCTGATGATGGACTCAAATTGAGGCAGTCTGAAACGTTTTCTTTCTAAACTGGATGCAAGTTTTCCACTAATTTTATATCCCTTGATGATCTTTCTTCATATGGGATATCAACAGATGAAGGCTAGGGAGAAGGATAGTCATAGGCTTGCTTCCATACTTCATTATGATTTCTTAGTCATTCCCCTGAGGTTGACCAATGCACTAGTCACTTCCCAGTCTTGCAGGTAGTGGAAGAGGCATATGTTGTTGTTATTCGATGCCCTCATTATATACAAAAGCACATGGGAGGTTCACCTGATTCGGTTTGATGAGACATGTGGCATTGTGGCCATAACATAGGTCTTTCATTTGGACCATGTGATCAATGCACATAGTGCATAAGAGGAGATCCATACTCTGTTGGAGTGGTTCATAGAAATTTCAGCAGTAGGCATTAAGAGTGGTGGCCTTCCAATTTAGTGGGATCATGACATTCATTCAAATAATGGATTGTTATAGTTGAGGATGGTGATTAACATGGTTGGTGCAATGATTTGTTTGTGTCGTAGTGAGGATATTGTGAGAGGAGTTGAGGAGTTATTTTCTATATAGAAATAATTTTTTTCCCTCATGATACCCAGGATCGAGTATAGTCATGAATCAATAGGTTCTGACTTCATTGAGATGCCTCGACTAAGTATGATTTAGGATAGTGGGTTTCATGAGAGGATAATGAAACCTAATCATGGAGATCAAATAGTTATGCCCATTGGGGTGCATTATCAACATGAATTTTCCTCTCAGATATTATCTTGGGACAAGGGGACTGTAGTGTTTGGAAGCCTAGCAGTCAATATAGATGAGATGGCCATTTTTCACTTTCCATAATTTACTCTTCGAGTGCTTAGGATTGGTTTCTTGGAGAAGTGGTATCTTTAGGAGTTGACCAATTTTATGCAGCTTATGATTTTGTGTCTTATCATCGGTAGTTAGTTGGATTCATGTATTGGCACCTTGCAGATTAGTGTTATGTTCAAAGAGTGTCTCACATCATCAAAGAAAGCTCGAGAGAGGAGGGGCTTCGTGGATGTTGTAGGGAAAGATATGGGAGAGTGGATGACTTGTCAATAGAGAAATTTGGGGCACACTCATCCCATGGGATTGATGCATTCTTTGACCATCTCTATACAAGAGTGGGAGAGCATGTTGACAGATTACATCACAGGTTTACCGAGGGTACAGTGGGAAGAGAGTATGTATGCAATGATTGACCAATTCACGTACTTTCCGATGATATATTTGGAGTATGGGGAAGCACAGGTGATAGAGCTATATAATGGAGAGATGTCTAGAGTCCATGAGCATCCCAAAGTCATTGTCAATGATCGAGATATACTTCATTTTTCGACATTCAAGATCGAGTATGGAAGTGGATTGGTAGGACATGATTTCACTTGGATGCCTATGCAAGATACTATTCAGGATAGTAGGTTCAACCCTTATAGGTATTTCATATGGGAATAATAGGAGAGGAGGAGACATATTATGCATGATGGTTGGATGATTATGATCAGAGTGGCGTAGAATCAACATGATGGTTCCTTTCAGAGATTAACTTCGAATATTGGGATTTTGGTATCAGATAGTTCAACAACTAACATAGAGACAAGAGCCACTTTTTGCTTTCATGAGATTGGTTCCATAGCATAGAAGTTCCTTTATTAGTTGATCAATTTGTTGCAGCACCGATTTTCCTCAGTTATTTGCATTTTTCAGAAGGCCTCTTATGTCAATACCTTACCAGACCTTGCCTTGAGAGGAGGATTCTTAACATATTACAAGGTGGTTTGAGATGGTATCATTTTCAGTTTCAATCTGGTTCAGTCGATGGAGTGCCAGGTTGTGATAGCATTTCTTAAGGATAATAAATCTTTGGGAAGGGAGGATTCTAATGTCCCCATTTTTGGATTCCCCTACTTTACAGTTGGAGGCAACCGTATAGGTTTATGTCATCATTTCCAGAGAGGTAAATGGAGGTTAACAAGGGGCTCGGGAAAATTGGAGGAGTTATATGAGGCCCAGTCTAGTCCATTCACCTTATTTTATCATCATGATCACTTCTTCATAGTTCATTCTTGGTTTTGTGGAATTTCGACGAATCTCGTAAATTAAGGTTATTATTGAGTATAAATTAATTAAATGCACTGAAGGTGTTATTTGGGTCAGATTGTTGGAGGGAACACCTTAATGTAATAGCTTGTTGGAATCGGGATGAAAATATATAAAGGTTGGGATGATGAGAAAAGCACTTCCGGTGTCAGGGAATGACTTACAAGCCAAGTAATCACTTTTTGGCATTAAAAATGGGTTATAAAGTGATTATTAATATTTAAATGAAATTTAAAAGGGGAAATAAAGGTCATATGGATTTGGTCAAAGGAGGAAATATCTAGAAGGGGTTCAGAGAAGTATAAAGGAAAAGTGGCACCTCACCTTCTTCATTATGATTTGATCTCTTATTTGGAGTGCTCTGAGAGCCAAGGTTTTTGTTGGGGTTTTGGAAAAACCCTTCCATTATTGGTTTAGTTTCGGTGGTGCAATATCCACCCTATCTATACAAATAAAGGGATTCCATATGATATTCCCAATCATAGCTTCATCTTGTGTTTGTCTTTAGTGGAAAGGTGCAAAAATATGCTTGGGAGGATCGTGGAGCTCACTTAAGGGAGTTGATTTCATTTATAGCATGGCAGTGAGTGTATGAGAGGGTCTATTTGTCGTTTGTAGGTTTGGAGGGGCTGAATTATCACTTGGAKATTTCGTTAGGATTTATTAGAGGGTCGATATCATTCATGATAGCATCGTGGGGGTTCCTTAAGAAAATCATGAGGATGAGGAGAGGCAATGAACTATCCTAGCATAACCATGGAGTAAGGAGGAGTCCTYGAGGGTACCTTAAGAGGGTCGARCCACCTATTATTGCASGCTGCATGAATAGGAGAAGAGTYGTGGGATCTTGGTAACTGAGTTGCGAAGGTTTGGAGGAGGGAAACATACCGAATACATAGTTKTGAGGATTTGGAGCCCTGTTTTGGGACTTGGATCAATTTGATTCCAACTATTGAGGAGAATGTAGCATCATTATGAGTTTCGRCTTGATTTGTGTAGTTTTTATGTTGTGTTGCAGCTGTTGTAGCAACCATTAGACATCCATTAATATTTTATTCCAGTTYCCATTCATAATAAAATTCCAATGTTATCTTTTCTACCATTTGTATCCATGAGTTGCATGCAATATATTTGATGTAATATCTATTACTAGTTCACCTGCAAATTGTTTGTGGAAATTAATCAACCAGATTGTAGCATAAAAATTTGTGAATGCAAAGTATTTGAAAAAATCACACAAAAGAAACACCATCACTAAACAACAAACAAGTATATTTATGCTAGGGATATTACACTATGTTATTAACAACTAAGGGATAAAAAATTTCGAGGAGGTTTTGTAAAAACCTCCACAAGAAGTTGTTCTCCTTGTAGTGTAGGTTGATCCATAACACTTTTGTTTCCAAGGATAAGAACACATCAATGGATGAGATGTATGAATATATTCATGATGTGCCTCTTATTGATTAGTTACAAAACTCCATATGTAAAAAATCAAAGAAACATATTTTCTCTTTTATTTGTTGTTGGTCAACTCGTTATTTCAAACACATGTATGACACAAATCGTAAGGTATGCAAGGTGATTCTTTATATAAATTTATTTTTTTGTCTATTGTTTGTGATTGTAATATCTAGGCCCTTAATATCCACTATTCAATATATTAATCTATTTTTTTCTTGTATATTATTAGGTGATATTCTCCTACCACTGTCAAATACTTTACCTTGGACATACCACCAATTGTTTCTCATTATGAGTTATAGGAATGGAGTATCACACAATTGATACATATCCTAATGATAATATTGTATATTATGGAAAACATGCATTAAATTTTGAATGCATTGAATGTGGAATTAGTAGATATCTAACTGATCAAGTAGAAAATAAGGTGCCCCACAAAGTTCTTCATCATATCCCCATAATTCCATGTTTGGAATGATTTTTTAGGTGCAAAAGCATATCACAGTTTATAAATTATCATGCATGGAAGAGAAGTGAAGATGGTGTTATGTAAATACCTAGAGATGGCTTTGTATTTAGTGTCATCGAGGAAATATGGCCCATTTTTAAAGAACAACTTTGTAATGTTAGACTTTGAATGGAAAATGATGGTGTCAATCCATTTTGACACCTCAAATCCATTTACTAAGAATGGTAAGTTTTTTTTTTTACAAACAATAACCTTCCTCCTTGGATGTTAATAAAGAGGGGACACATAATGTTGGCATTAATAAGTCTAAGTATTTATTTTTAGTAATGTTAACCACATATCAATTCATTTTTTATTTTTGTTACATATCTTGCATGTACAAGGAATTAATCATTTATATTTTCAAATAACTAGGTAGGCACCAAGTTAGAGATATGGATGCATATCTTGAGACTCTTGTTGATGAAATTTTAAAGTTATGGGCCAACATGACTATGTATGGTAACTCCAAACCAATAGGTCAAAACCAATTTCAATTCCATGGAATACTGATATGGATTATTTATAAAGCATCGAGGCTAACACATTTTTGTGGTAAGTAAATCACAATGTAACTATATATATCATGTATTACTTCAAGTATTTTTTTGAATCGTTTGGTGTAACATCCCCACAGTAATCCTTGTTTTAATTAATGCATAATGTAGATATAAATGTGGTTATCGCCAAGCAATGTAAATATGAAATGCATTTTCTGAATTGTAAATAAATATAACGTAATACCAACTATTGAGATATGGATAAATATGGGGGGATGATTAATACACAAGAGAGGGGGGAATGCCTAGATAGTTTTCCTAGAGGGTCCCAAAGGGAAATATTTTATGGGTATTAATTCAAACCCACATTTCTGAATTTTATTATCATTTGGGGAAAAACTATATTTTTTGGTTGAGTCTGTGAGAGCCCAATCATTGACTATCTATCATAGGCTGGGTGTGAGAGTCACATCCCATAGTTATTGAAGAGAATGAGGATGAGGTACGATAAAAATTGGGTAGAGTGAGAAATCAATTGTCTTAGGGAAAGAGATGAAATTTGTATGGATAGTAACATGCATTTTTACACATTGAGTTTTTACATGAACAACAAGTGGAAAATAGGATAGAAGAGCTTGGGAGCAAGGAAAAAAAGGCTGGGAAAATTATGGAGCATGTTGAGTTTTTTGGAGTTGGAAATTGACGAGCTAGGTTTCAATCCCAAAGAGTGAACTCCTAGGTGAGTTGCATTGTATGAGAGAGTGTTTATTGTTGGTATTGCTGGTAGTTTTTCCTATAAGTGAGTTCTCTTGATTTCCAAACTGAGATATTCTTGGATACCTATTCTAGAGAGAACCTAATAAACAAATGAGGCACCTGATGGAATGAGAGAAGTGAAGGGGTATATTCCTTGGGTTGGGCAGGTCAAGAGGAAGAGAGCTAGAGGAAATTCAGGGTAGTTGTAGGAGAGAACCAGTGGGTTGTATGATACTAAGTTGTGAGGGGATTGTGAGAGGAATCCTTATTTTCTGGATTCCTAACCCCAACTCGGGGGTGACTTGATATTGAGATTTGAAAAAATAGGTCTATGGATTGGTGGAACACCCTTCCCAAGTAGAT
>SNQJ01S0021418.1:17871-45632 GCA_010110895.2 Picea sitchensis | reverse complement strand
TTGGATACCTATTCTAGAGAGAACCTAATAAACAAATGAGGCACCTGATGGAATGAGAGAAGTGAAGGGGTATATTCCTTGGGTTGGGCAGGTCAAGAGGAAGAGAGCTAGAGGAAATTCAGGGTAGTTGTAGGAGAGAACCAATGGGTTGTATGATACTAAGTTGTGAGGGGATTGTGAGAGGAATCCTTATTTTCTGGATTCCTAGCCCCAACTCGGGGGTGACTTGATATTGAGATTTGAAAAAATAGGTCTATGGATTGGTGGAACACCCTTCCCAAGTAGATGGTTGCACAAACTCTCTTTTAAAGATAAGTGTTTATTTATTTTGTTGAGTTATTTATGAGTTCATGGCTATGCAATTACTTTGTGAATGATAATGGATTATATGTTGTTATATATATCTTATCAGTTGCATTCATGCTTTGTTAGAGTTTTGTAGATGCATTTAATTATGGGTATCATAAATTAGTTGAATATGTGTTTAAATCATAGCTAGTAAGCTAGAGGAATTGATTAACAAAGGACAATTTTGTTTTTTATGTGTATTTCCACATAGTTTTTCTCCTTGGTTAAGATGGGGGACATTACATAATGGTATCAAATATCAAGGTTCAACATTGAGCTTGTATGGGCCAAGAACCAACACAAATTGAGCAGATTCATAGTTGCATAATTCATCCTGTGATGAATTTGGGGAAAATGGGGAACCGAAGTGAAGTCCCCATATTTTGAGCAGATTTCAAGTTCAAGTGCTTCATAATAATTGAAGAAGAAAATTTATGGCGTCAATATGCAAGTTGCACAGTCAAATTTTTCCTTTCGAGTTAAAATTATTGTGTGTTTCATGATGGTCATGAAGTTTAGTAATTGACGGCCTAGATTAGTCTGACCTAGAGAATTGGTAATTGAGATTCAATCGTAGAAGATCCAAGCAAGGCATTCCTAACAAGCCTTCGAGAAGAAGGTTTCAGAAAGAATTTGGAGTCAGACGTGAGGTTGATTTTGAAGGGAGGATTCTGATGACATGAGCCCAAAATAATAGGAGTTGTCAGATCGGCCATATGTTTTCCCAACTATTGGATTTGGGGGAGGTGTCTCAGAAGAGCTCGTTCGGAAGGATTGGCATTTTTTGGCATCCAACGAAGTCACTCTGACCGTGGTAACCATTGCATAGTTTTGGGATGCCGAGATGATCGTGATCATTGAGGGGTGTTAGGAAATGAGAAACACTTCCACGCTAAACCTAGCAGAAGAGGGGAATAAAGATTTAATCAAGAAAGTAAATGACAAAGAAAACACAAAGTACACGAAGATTTTACCCTGGAAACCCAAACCGAGAAAACCAACATTCCTTGAGCGGTTTTCTCCTTGTTTTCTTATTCATTCAAAATAAAAGTTTACATGTTTAACCTTGGTAAACACCTAACACACAATTGACATCATACCCTATTTCTTTACATAAGAACAACCCTGTATCCAATTCGGCTTAAATCTACATGACCACCAACCTCTATGATTTCATCTAAAGATTAGTTTTTACAACATTACAACATGCCTTCTTTGTAGTCTTTACGGTAGGAAAAAACCTAAAGAAAAGGTTCCCAAAAACAGTTACATATCCACGCATTTCGGGGCTACAAATCTTGTGAATATTGGGATTCTGTTACAGTTGGCTACCAAGTCAGATTACCTGTCGACCTTCATTCGGTCTTTAGTCAATTTCCACATGCCTTCCTATTGACCTCTTGTCAGTTGAAATCTTTGACTTTATGTCGATGTCTTCGACGTCGTCTTTACCCTGTCGAACTACCTCGACCTTCGACTTGCTTCTGATTCCTTCGATTTCGAATTTACCTGGTCGAGCCACCTCAACCTTCAACTTTGATTTTCAGTCAATCCACCTCGACCTTCAACTTCGATTGTCAATCAATCCACCTCGACTAAACTTTCACTGCAAAGAATATGAAAACCCAACATTCTCCCACTTGTTGTTTTATTTTATGAAACCAGGATACCTATGAACTCTCGTTCACATACCCAGGGCAACGATTCCCATTGCATCTCTGCACCAAGATAACTTCACAACACTCAAAAACTTGGTCAAAGAGTTTGCTATGTTTTCCAACGTTTCTACTTTCTCCAACAACACCTTGTTGCTTTCCACCATGTCTCTGACGAAATGGTATTGTAAATCAATGTTCTTAGTCTTAGAATGATAAGCAGGGTTCTTTTCCAAAAATATTGTGCTTTGATTCTCGCAATTTACCTTCATAGCTCTCTACTAAAAAATGATTCATGAACATATCCTTTGTAGCCATACTGCTTATTTGCTTCCATGAGTGGCTTCCATGTATTCAAATTATGTTTTTGAGATGGATATGACTGATTGTCACTTACTCATTCAGTTGATTTCCCCATCAAACTTTTTGAACATATATCCATTGGTCGACCTCCGTCGATCCAGATCTCCAGCCTAGTCTGCATCGAAAAATAGATGTACATTTAATCCACTATCACCTCCAGGTTTCCCTTGGTAGAATATAACATAATATTTTGTGCCACACAAATACCTAAATACTCTCTTGACAGTTGTCCAGTTCTCCTTCCAAGATGTCGACATGTATCTAATCAACACTCCCATTGCATGGGAAATGTTTGGTCGAGTGCATACCATCGCATACATTATACTACCAATAACACTTGCATAGGGAACACATGTCATGTCCTCTATTTCATCATGTGTCCTTGGACACTGTTCAACATTTATCCTTGCTCCCATGGGAATTGGCACCTTCACAGGTTTGCAATCCTACATGTTGAAACATTTCAAAATTGTTTCAATATACTTTGTTTGGTTCAACTAGAGATTTATAGTTGCTCAATCTCTCTTAATCTCCATTCCCAGAATGAATTTCGTTGCATCGAGATCCTTCATGTTTAACTTGGAGGATAACTTATTCTTCACCTCTTTTATTGCATCCATGTTGTTTCTAATTATCAACATCTTGTTGACATACAATTCTATAAATATGAAATTCCCATCTTCTTCTTTGGAATATATGCAGTGATCAAATTTTCTTCTCATAAACCCCAAAATAAGGATGCTTGTGTTTAACTTTTGGTACCACATCCTTGGTGATTACTTTAGACCATAAAGGGATATTTTCAGTGTGCACACCAAATATGTCTTTCCCTTTACTAAAAATCATTCAAGTTGTTTCATGTATATTTCTTCTTCCAGGTCCCCATGTAGGAACATTGTCCTCACATCCATCTGTTCTATTTCCAGATCAAATGTTGCATCTAGAGACATTAGTACTCTAATGGAATTTAATTTTTCAACAGGGGAAAAAATCTAGAGACATTAGTACTACTAGTAGAGATTTAAATTTTTTGACTTGACCTGTTGCATTCATCTTCTTATTGAATATCCATTTTCTACCGACAAGATTTCTTCCACTAGGTAATTTGACTAAGTCCCATGTCTCATTCTTGTGCAAGTATTCCATCTCTTCGACCATGGTGTCCTTCTAGAGTTTTCTCTCTACTGAGTTGACTGCCTCCCTGACTGACTTCGGCTCATCGTCGATGGTAGTTAAAACGAGTGTGGAATGGAAGTCAAGAGGACTATACCTTTCAAATGGTTTTCTTATTTGTTATGACCTCCTTACAACCAGGTTCAATTATTCCACCTCTTCTTTTGATTCATTCAACTCATCTTCTTCATCTTATTCATTCCTCAGTTCAAACAACACCTTCTCTAGATTATTCTCGGTCTGAACAATTTCTTCAGGCTTGGACTTACTCCCGACTTCTCTGAAGACCACATCTCGACTGTGATTTTTTTTCTTTGATGCAGTATCCTAGAGCTTATATATTTTCATTCCTTCTTTGTATCCAATGAAAGTACACTCGATTTCCTTCTTATCCATCTTGCTCCCCTTTTCCTTGGGAACATGTACAAATGCATCACAGTCAAATACTTTTAGATGTGAAATTGAAGGATTCTTACTAGACCATACCTCATATGTAATCTTGTCGACTAGCGCCAATGAAGGAGACATATTCACCAGATATTTTGCAGTGTCGACTGCCTCAGCCCATAATTCTTGTCTGAGCCTATCACCATTGAGCACGCTCATTTCCTTGTCCATCAATATTATGTTCATTCTTTTAGCAACTCCATTTTTTGTGGGGTATATGGTGCGGTATTTTTTCATGTTGTTCCACACTTTGCATAAATGATCAAATTATTTTCCACAGAATTCACCACCATTGTCATTCCTCAACACCTTAATATTATTATCTGTCTAGTTTTTTACAAGAGATTTAAACTCTTTGAATTTCTCAAAAATATATGATTTCTTCCTCAAGAAATATGTCCATCTCTTACTAKAAAAATAATATATGAAGGAGACATAATATAGGGATCCACCAAGTGAAGACACTGAAATAGGGCCAAACACATCACTATGAACCAAATCTAGAATCCCATTTTCCCTTGTCACTGCATATTGGAACCTCACCCAAATTTGTTTTCCATATATACAATGTTCACAACAGTCCACTTCTAATTAAATTCGGGAAAATCTTCAACCATACATTTTTTATGCATAGTGTGAAGTCCTTTTTCTCCAATTTGTCTCATCCTCTCGTGCCATAGCATGGTCGGGTCGACTTTATGATGTTTTTTCGAGTCAGTTTGAATCGACTCGACCTTAGTGGAGTCAAATCGAGTCAAATTCGAGTTGACTTCAGGAACAACGATGTTGTTGCATCCATTCAAGTTGACATTCCCTAATAACTTGTATAGGGTTCCAATCTGAGCTCCTTTCATTAAGACCACCACACCTCTAACCATCTTGCACGAATCCTTCTAAAATAGAGTGTGCACCCCTGTATAACTCATATTGTTGATAGATATTAGGTTTCTTTCCAAACCCAGAAAGTGTATCACACCTCGAAGGGTTCTACTCCTCCCATCCTGTAGTATGAGTCGAACTCTTCCTCGTCCGACAATTTTGGTTGTCGAGTCATCCCCCAATAACACATCTCCTCCTTCATATTGTTCATATTTGCATAACCATTCTCTATTTGGTGTCATATGATAAGATTATCCTGAGTATATCAACCAAACATCTTGATCCAAATGTGTATTAGTCGACGCAAGATACACATTGCCTCCCTTATCTGGAGTTGTCTTTCTCTCAGTCGACTTCTTCTTGCCAGATCTTGTACTGACTTCCATTGCCTTCAACTTGCAGTCCCTTTTGTAATTCCTATATTTACCACATTTCCAGCATCTTCTTGTTGACTGAACATGGGATTTATATCTACCCTTCAACTTAGAATTTCTACCAGATAATTTGCCTTTATCTCTGTGAACTGATTGACCTCTCACCACTAAACCATGTTTGGTCGATCCTTCCATGTTCTTATTCTCGTTTCTTCTGATGGTTGAGATGCAACCATGTCTTCTATCACTAATGTGGTTTTATTAATCCCTATAKCCATGACTAACTATACCAGAAGTTTGGCAAAGAACAYAATAGGCTAATACATTTCTCCTCCTCGATGATTTTAATATCCATAGAAGATAACTGGTTTATAATGGTATTAAATGCATTTAAATGCTCAGTCACCAAAMTACCATCACTCATCCTCGGAAGATACAGTTTCTTTCTGAGAAATAACTTATTTACCAGGGATTTTTACTGGTACAAGATCCCCAACTTGTCCCACATTTTCTTGTCTGAATCTTCACTTGAGACATTCAACARTACCGAATCTACAAGACAAMGTCAAATTGTACTCCTTTCTCTTCTCTTGAGTTTCTCCCAATATTTCATCGACATACCTATTGGCATGGTACCTGGACAKATTGTTTTTCATTTTTATCGATCTATAAGGACATCTTCAATTTTAAGCTTCCAAAGCTCAAAATGTCGGCCATTGAATTTTTYGATCTCTATTCTCAAGTTGCTTGCCATTCTTTAACAAAATATTTAAATATTTCTAACTTACGACTCTTACTAAACCTAGGGTTTAGCTCAGATASAAGGTTGTTAAACCAAGCTCTGATACCACATGTTATGAAATGAGGAACACTTCCATGCTAAACCTAGCAAAAKARAGGAATAAATACTTAATCAAGAAAGTAAATGACAATGCAAACACACAATACACATAGATTTTACCTTGGAAACCCAAATCGGGAAAACCAACATTCCTTGATCATTCTACTCCTTATTGTATTATTCATTCAGAATAAAAGGTTACATGTATAAATTATTTCCACACCTAAGACACAATCGACATCATACCCTCTTACTTTACACAATAACAACCATGTATCCAATTTGGTTTACATCTACATGACCAACAACCTCTATGATTTCATCTAAAGATTAGCTTTTACAACATTACAACATGCCTTATTTATAGGATTTACAATAAGAAAAACCCTAAAGAAAAGGCATCCAAAAATTGTTACATATCCACACAGATCATTGGCTACAAATCCTGCGAATCTTAGGATTATGTTACAGTTGACTACCAAGTCGGATTACCAGTCAATTACCAATCAACCTTCATTTGGTCTTCAATGGATTGCCACACACCCACCTGTCGATCTCTTTTTGGTTAAAATCTTCAACTTGTTTTCAATCTCTTCGACTTCATCTTTACCTGGTTGGACCACCTCTACCTTTGAATTTACCCGTTCAAGCCACCTAGACCTTCGATTTTGACTATCATTCGATCCACCTCGACTAGAATTTCACTACAAATAATATAACAACCCAACAAGCAACACAACTGATGACCATATGATCTATCGAACAAGCATATTTCCTTGGAAGGGTCGAGGGCAGAGGAGAATGCCCTAAAAGTTTCCACCTTAACATGCCATGTTATAGGATAATTCATCAAGAGAGTGTGAATCAGATAATTCCATGTGGAAGTTGAGTGCATGGATTCAAGAAGAATTGTTTCCAAGATCCTTCAAAAGAGGGCGGTCAAAAGGTTTGTTTAGGGAGTAGGTTTCTGATGGATGAAGTCCGATAAATCAAGCCCGATAGGCTATCGTTCTTTGGAGTTCAAAAGGGTCAAAAAGCAAGGAAATATTGTTTCCAATGGAGGTTTCCTAATGGGAAGAGTCCTATAGTGTTTCATACTTTGGATTTCAAAGACATCTGCAATCCCAACAATTTGGACTTCCGAAGGGAACAGTCTGAGAAAGAGAGTTATGACAAGCCTGTGGAGGTCTAGAAACAGTTTGGAAAGGCCAAAAAAATAAACGATTGAGATTAATCCTGATTTTAAGATCAATGGTTTGGATCTAGAGACTGTTACAATAGTAAATTAATGAATTTTCCATAAAAAATTGCACATTCTGAAGGTCTTCATCTTGCAGGGAATTTTTGAGGGCCTAAACAACATTTTTAGAAAATTAATTTTGTATGAAGATGTGTGTCCTTCCATTACATAGAGTTTAAACTTCTAAAATGATAGAGCTCAAAGAGATATTTCTAGCAAGCTAAAGTGTTTGCCAAATGAAGTTTGTATGAGGGAGTTATAGCCAAAATATTCAAGGGTAAAAATTTAGCACCATATTTCTCTTAGAGGGAATAACTCCTAGCTCAAGAGTCAGTTTGGGGCCCAAGAGCAGTCTATGGAAATCTCATGGAATGTAGGATTCATCCATGGAGATAGATTTGAGTTCTGGTACCTAAAAAAGTGTTGTGAGAGAAAGAGCACACATGTAGCATGTAAGATTGAAAAGGGGAAAATGGTCAAAATTTTTGAAGACCATAACTTTCTGCTCGGAACTCATCATTGGGAAAATGAATATTCGATGGAAATTTATTGAGGAGGAGAATCCTTTTGTTAACCCATAGAATTAATTTTAACATAAATTTTTTTAGTTAATTCAAAAGAAGATGATTGGTGGCATTAAAGGGCATACATATTTATGATTTATTTTCCAAATTATATATGTATTTATTTTTAATTTAACGGAAATTGTTTGCATACACATTTTCTATAGAATTAGAGGTTCAATGAATTAGTTTGGATTCTATATGAGAACCACATAAATGGAATATGTCGAAGGGTCCTACAATTATAAAGAGGAATTCATAGGTCTGCATGTCAGCATGAGGAATTTTCAGACTGAATCAAATGGAAGAAGAGATAGGAAAGATCATGTAACTATAAGAAGCCTACATAGGAATTGTAAAGCTATAAATCTGATAAAAAAAATATTATGAATTCTCGAGAAGAGATACTTCATAGCTTGAACATGTTGCAGAAGCAAGCCAACAAGGAATCTAGCACAAATCCCAAATTTAGTGCTAGAAAATTAACAACATCCAAATCCCACAATAGAAGAGATTGGCATGGGAATGATAGGTAGTCGAGGAGTAGGAGCATGTTCCATCATTCCCCAAAGAAATCCACTAAGAGATATCATGTTATTTCAGGCCAGAGAGGAGTCCCAAGTGTGTCCTATGTTAGGATATAGAGGAGGCTTGAGGGAGACATCTTGCAAGGTGAAATCAGGAAGATCAAGCCACCAAATTTCAATGGTGAGCTTAGTAAGGGAGAAAAAGTCGAGGCCTGACTATTGGAAATGAAGAAATATTTCAAGTTGCATGAGTATCCCTCTAGGGTAGAAATAATAATTGCAACCTACCACTTGCAAGGAAAGGAAGTCATGTGGTGGGACTAGCTTAAGAAATCCAAGCATCTTGATGAGAATAGGGTCTCATGGAGGAAGTTCAAAGGATATTTCCAAGAGAAATAGTTTTTTGAGAATTACTATGAGAGAAAGATGAACGAGTTCTTTTAACTCAAATCCGGAAGATTGACAATGGATGAGTATGAGAAGATATTTTTTGAATTGTTGAAGTATGTTGACTTCATAAAGGATGAGAAGGTCAAAATCCTAAGGTTTCTTAGAGGGTTACCCTCCTTCTACAGTGACAAGATACAATATGATAACCCCGAGACTTTGGAGGAGACCATAAGGAGATCAAGGAATCTCTATGGGTAGAGCAGAGGGAGGTTGTTCTTTCAAAAGGCTTGGAATTAGAAGATGAAATGAAAGAGGGAGAAAAGACAAAAAAAAATTAAGCCACCCTTTTTCAAGAATAACTCTCAAACAAATCAGCAAGGCCAATCATCCTAAAATGAACACAAGAAAACAAATTATTTTGGGAAAAGGCCAACGCAACAACTTATACAATGTTGAGGATGTGAGGGGAATCACTTGTATAAGGAATTCCCTCACAAAGGATAAAGAATGAGGACTATCCACAACATTCAGGAGGATGAAACAATGGAAGATATAGGAGGAAGCATGCCAAGGATTTATGCAGAATTGGACAACAAGAAATCATAGTATCAATCCCCCATGATTGAAGTGGAATTTAAGATTGATAACCAACCCATAGCAATTTTAATTGATTATGGAGCTAGCCGTAGTTACATAAACTCTAACATTATTGCAATATCCCACTTGTAAAGGAATAAGCATAAGAAAACTTGGCTAGTTCAGTTAGCCACAGGGGCTAAGAGAAAGATCAATGAGTTGGTTAAATATTACTCGATTGACATGAATGGACTCAAAAAAAAGGTAGGTGTGAACAATATACCATTGGATTCATATGAGTGTCTAATTGGAATGGATTGGTTGGAAAAACACTATGATGTCCTAGACTATTACAACAACACAATAACTTGTCTTGATGAGAAAGGGCCACAAGGAAAGATTCAAGGCATTATGAGAGTTGTAGTTGTTAGATAAATTTCATCCATGCAGCTAAAAAAGAGTTTTAAAAAGGAATGCCAAATTTTTGTAGCCCATGTGGAAGAGGAAGCTAATGATAAAGTGGCAAGTCTTGAAGACCATCCGGTCTTAAAATATTTTGAATATTGTTTGGAGGAAATCCCAAGATTACCACCAAAGAGAGACATTGATTTATCTATTGATTTGGTGCCAAGTGTTTCCCCTGTGTCCAAGACACCTTACAGAATGGGCACATCAAAATTTAAAGAGCTACAAATGCAACTAGAAGAAYTTTTGAAAAATGGGTACATATGCCCAAGTGTCTCGCCTTGGGGAGCTCTGGTTCTTTTTGTGAAGAATAAATATGGGACCTTAARGTTATGTATTTATTTCAAACAACTGAATAAGTTCACTATAAGGAACAAGTATCCCTTGCAAAGGATTTATGATTTATTTGATCAGYTGAAAGGTGCAAGAATATTTTCCAAGGCTGACTTGAGATCAGGCTATCATCAAGTGAGGATAAAAGAAGAAGGCGTCAGAAAAACAACATTTAGAACAAGGTATTGGAATTATGAATTCATGGTAGTGCAATTTGGACTATCAAATGCCCCAACTATTTTTATGTGTCTAATGAATGGAGTGTTCAAGGAGTACCTAGACAAGTTTGTAATTGTTTTCTTAGATGATATTCTCATCTACTCTAATTATGAAAAGGAGCATGAAGAGCATTTGAGAATTGTGCTAAAGGTTTTAAGGGAGCATAAATCGTATGCCAATCTAAGTAAGTGCATCTTTTATCAAAAGAAGATCCATTACTTCGGGCATATTGTTTCAAATGGAATAGTAGTTGATCCCGAGAAGATAGAGGCCATTAGAGGATAGTTAGTGACAAGAAATGTGATATAGGTCAGATCATGTATGGGTCTCGCAGGTTATTACTGAAGATTCATAAAAGGGTTTTCAAATATTGCAATCCCAATCAATTCTTTGAAAAATAAGGGAGTGAATTTTGAATGGACACCAAAATGTGAAGAAAGTTTCCAGCAGTTGAAAAACATTTTGACAAGTGAGCCCATATTAAAGATTTCAGAACTAGATGAAGACTTTGTGGTGTGCAGGGATGCATGCAAGAAAGGGATAGGTGGAGTCCTCAATCAAAATGTTCATGTGGTATGTTTTGAATATAGAAAACTAAAGGGGCATGAGATAAATTATGCTACTCATGATATAGAGTTGGAAACAATTGCACATGCATTAAAAATGTGGAGATGTTATCTCATGGGGAATATATTTGAGCTAAGAATGGACTATTATGTTCTGAAACATTTATTTGGACAACCAACATTAAATTTTAGGAAAACTAGATGGTTGGAAGTTTCTAGTGAGTATGACTTCAAAATTAAACATCTAAAGGTAAAGAAAACCAGGTGGTTGATGCACTCAGTAGAAGAGCTCATGAAGTGCATATTTCAGCCATTAGCATGTGCAAGACATATTTAAAGGATAAAATTATTGAAGCAACAAATTTAGATCAACTTTATTTGAAAATAAAGGAAAACCTACAGCAAGGCAATTTACAATAGAAATTTAAAAATTATGCATTAAAAGAGGCAAAGTGTATTTGTCAAATTCCATGGAGCTGAAAAATATAGTGTTGAGAGAAATGCATAATGTGCCATACGTTGAGTACCCAAGATATCATAAATCCATTACAATTGTAAGGAGTCAATACTTTTGGCTGAGAAGGAAGAAAGAAGTGACTAACTACATAGCTTGGTGTCTAGAGTGCCAAGAGGTGAAAATAGAGAAAAAAAAAATACATCGGGGCTATTGCAACCATTTACCATTCGAGAATGGAAGTGGTAAGTGGTTACAGTATATTTTATTGCAAAGTTGCCCAGAACAGTGAAGAAACATGATTCCATCATGGTGGTGGTGGACAAATTGACTAAGGCAACACATTTTATTCTTGTGAGGACAACACAAAAGGTAGCAAAGATTGCAGATATTTACATGAAGGAAGTTTTCAGGATACATTGAATGCCTAAGGAAATAGTTTCAGACATAAATTCCAAGTTTAAATCCAAATTTTGGCAAGGTTTGTTCAAAGGATTTGGGACAAATCTAAATCTTAGTACAACGTATCACCCACAATCAGATGGGAAAAAAGAGAGGACCAATAGGATAATTTAATACATGCTCAAAATGTATGTGATGGATCAACCATCAAAATGGGAAGACTATATCCACTTAGTGGAGTTTGCTTATAATAATGGGTATCAAGCCTCATTAAAAACGATTCCATTTGAATATTTTTATGGTAGGAAGTGTAACACTAGTAAGTTGGGATAACCCAGCAGAAAAAGAAATCATTGGTCCATTTTTGTTAAAGGAAGAGTGTTGATTAATTGGGTTGGTTGTCATTGATGTCAACCCTTGAAGAAAGTATGGTAGTGAATTTCGGTAGCACAATGGTTTGGGTAATTGACCCAAGTTTGTTTGATGGATAATGATACGATTTTTGATATATTTATAGGTAATACCATTTCCTATGGATAGTACATGTCATTCCATTTCCGTTGGTATGTGGAACATCACATAACTCTTCACGGTTAGAGAGTTATGGCCATGTGAAGTTGGAGAAAGGTTTGGGTAATGGACCCAAGTTTGTTTGATGTATAATGGTATGAGTTTTGATATATTTGTAGGTAAGAATACTCTAGATGGATAGTAAATTCCATGCCATTTCTAGTGGTATCTGGAACGTCACATAACTCCTCACGGTTAGAGAGTTATGGCCATGTAAAGTTGGAGAACCCTCATGAGTCATCTAGAAGCCCAAAAAGGTCAAAGTAGTCAAAGTGGTTTAAGAGCTTTTAGAAGGTAAATAATAAAGTGAAGTGATGAGGGTATTATAAGTCAAAGTAAATACAAAATAAATTATTTAAATAATAAAGCGAATGGAGAAATTACTAAGTTGACAAGTGGTTAGAAGTGGGTTAACCCTAAAATAAGGAAAGTGGGTTAAGATGGTTAAAAGGTAACCCCTTGAGGAAGCTACATGAAAGTATAAATATGAGGCAAGGCTCTCTCATTTTAATAAAACTTGAGCATATTTAATATCTACAGGTAACTGAGGTAACCAAAGGATATCTAAGCCAAATTTCAGAGGGAAGGTGAAGTAAAGAAGGTCGTAATTCAAGGGAGGATAAATTATTTGATGATGCTTTCTAAGGTATGTTATTTACAAGTCATCTCACCATTTTCGCAATAAATTTTTTTATAGAATGATTCATATCATTAAATTGGGAGGCCATTGAGGAAACATATCCAAGTAGTTGTGATAAAAATTTCAGCTTGTGAGTCGTTGTATTTTTAGATTTACATGCCGTGGAAAATAGGGTTTGTGGCTAGTCCTGAAACTAGTCTAAAATAGGTGTTTTGAGTAAAAACGTCATAACTTATTCATAACAGATCCAAACTAAGTAAGACCAAATGTATTGGTTAGAGTACAGACTGTATTATTCTTTGTACAATTTTCAGATCCATGCAACAAATATTCTGTGCGGGACACACTCTACAAGTTCGCTCTCTAGAATAAGCCAGAATTCAACAAGGTATGCAATTTTTTCTATAACTCCTTTTTGAGAGGTTCCAAGTAGTGAAGTCTGGAGGAATTGCATAAAATACACTGAAGAACATTGTGTACCATATTTAGATCTTTATTCTTTATAGGTAGATAGTTATAATTATTTCAAGTTAGGGTTGACTAATCCAAAATTAGTCATGTGAGACTAAATATTTCGCTATTGACTAATCCAGTGTAAATTAGTCATGTGAGACTAAATTAAAGTTTGATGAAAAATGCTAGCCCTTGTTGTTAAAGTTAAGGAAGTTATTTGCAGTTATGTGATCTTATACACCATGTCTATTACAGAGTTAGAAACTGATTTGGATGATGAAATTGTTGAGGGCTTTGGTTGAGGTACATGTTGGGTACATGGTTGAGACAAGTAGTTGATGAGTTGGCACACATTAAGTAGGCAGGCATAGCTGAAGATGTTGGCATCCAATGGAGTCATAGCTGATGAGTAGCCGATACACGATTGGTACATACCTGGTACATAGTTGGAGGCAATCTCATTAGAAGTATTGTTGAAACATGGTTTATGGACGATGTAGCATACTTGTATTGGTATATTATTAGAAGCACATATTGATCTTGGGTGGATGTTTATGAGTTGTTGTGTTATGTCTGGTTGATGCACATATTTGAGGAGTTGTCTCTTGGTGATTGATATTGGCGAGTAGATCTAATTTGGTTGATAAGATTGATGAGACAAGCTGTTGTGATAGGCTTGGATAGGTTATTGTGATAGGTTGTTTGGACAGTTTTCGTGACATGTTATTTGTACAGTTTGGGTGTATGGTTGATGCAACTTGTTCATGAAGTGGCTGTGTTGATAGGATAGGTTTGGTGCATTGCTGATGCACTTGTTCATGGTATAGCTGAGGTAGCCGTGCTGGTGCAATGGTTTATGCACCTGTTTACAGGGCTGATTACGTGCTGGTGGCTGGTTTATGCACTTGTTTATGGTATAGATTGGATTACAGTTGGATGCATGGTCTGTGCCGGCTGGGTGCCGTGCTCTTTGGTGCGGTGCTGATTGGTACAAGTGTTTTAAACAAGATACCTCATGCTGATAGTAGTGACAAGGGTTCCACTCATTCTGTAATTTCTATGTCGCATGCTTGGAGGGGCAAGGATAGGTGGTTGTAGCCGAGAACATAGGGGTTGTATCCTTCTAGTTTTAGCTTGAGAATTGAGGAGTTGGATCTTACCTCAAATAGGAACCGAGAAACTAGGTTGGAGCCTCCCTTCCGCTTGCAAATTGAAAACAAAGGGAAGTTGGTGCTTCCAATTAATGTAAATTATTAAATACATATAAGAAAAAATCATTTCCTGGTTTTCCCACTTTGGGTTTCCAATGAAAAACATTGGTGTACCGTGTATGTGTGTATGGATTCTCTCATTTGTTCATTATTGTTTATTTACTCATGAAAACTATTGGATGATAATTCTACATTGATATAGGCACTTGCATATTGTAGGG
This sequence comes from Picea sitchensis, assembly GCA_010110895.2. NCBI lineage: Eukaryota > Viridiplantae > Streptophyta > Pinopsida > Pinales > Pinaceae > Picea > Picea sitchensis. The sequence goes on along the minus strand of SNQJ01S0021418.1, from coordinate 30,722 downwards.
AGCAAAAAAAGATTGAATTTCTCTATTACTTATTCACCCCCTCTAGTAATCCAACAATTAGAAGAGTAGATGATAAGGATCAGGAAAAATTTAAAGTCTTCCCAAGACAAAAAATAAGAGCTATGCATAAGAATATAATTTTTAGAGATTTTAAAGTGGGGAAACATGTTTTCCTAAAATTTAAAGAAAAGAAGTTCAATAAGGTTAGGTTGTTTCTTGAAGTTGACAACAAGATATTGTGGTCCTTTAAAATATTAGAAAATATAAGTATTTTCATTGTCTCAGATCCATCGTAAATCAGACAATGTATTTCATGTGTCATTATTAAAGAAATATGTGTCCTGACCCTAACCACATAATTGATTGGACTGCAATCCTGAAAACAAAGGGGGATTTTTGGGTGGAACCGGTACACATCCTAGACCGTAAAGTCAAAGTGCTCATAAACAAAGCTATTCATAGGGATGTGGTAAAGGTTCAATGGACCTACTACAGTTATGAAGATGCAACATGGGAGTATGAAAAAAACACGCGGGAGGAATACCCATGTAATTGTTTCCCCCAATTTTGAAGTAAATAGAAACTGAAAAAGCATGACTCCATTTTTGGGAAGTTAGTTACGAGAAATACATCTCTAAAATTCTTGTTCACATATGTTGATATCCCTGATAAAATAATGGTGGCAGCTCGATGGACTGAAGGAAGTGAAAGGGCGCATTCCTTGGGTCAACAAGTTAAGAATAACAAGAGATTATGGTTGGGATTTGTTGTTGAGGGTAAAGATTGGCCATTTTTTTATTGTTTCTAAGCATTGTGATATGAATTTTAAATATGTATTTTCGCATGGTGTGATGCATTGAGGATGATGCAAAATTAGGGGAGGGGGATTGTAAATATCCCACTATAATCCCTTTGGGTTTAATTAATGCATAAATGTAGATATACATGTGGTTATCGCCAAGCAATGTAAATGAAAAAATGTATTTTCTGAATTGTAAATAAATATAATGTAATAATAGCTAATGGGATATGAATAGAGATGGGGATGATTGATCTGAAAAATGAAAAAGGTTTGAGTCTCTTTAAAATTGCAAGTGAAATTTTAAAGAGACTCAAGAATTTTCATTTTCATATCAAGTTGCAAACACATAAAACTTAATGAGTTTTACTTAATCATGAGCAACATAAAGAGACATAACAAACATCAAAGTAAACACATTAACAAAACAAAATGATAAAGTATTTTACCCTCTCTTTGCTACATCTCCCATCCAAATTTCCAATGGATCATTTTCTACACTCTCAAAGTGTCAAAATTAGTTCTTTACAATGCTCAATGAGAAATAGATGGCTTCAATGGCTCTATAACGTCCAAAAAACCCCTATCTTGGCTCTTCCCCGCACTGGGTTTTGCAAAAAATTGAGTTGGAATCACTTCCTAGAAGTTTTTCCAATTCTTTGTTATCTATGCTCCTCCAAAATGCACATGTGTGAAATGAACCCCACTTCGGGTCACTTTGCCTAAATCTAGCACCCACACATATCCCACAAAACATGGAAATATATCACACCGTTAGAGGCATAGCGCCTTTCTCGACGTAGGTCTTGGTCACATGGAACTATGGTCGCAAGGCTCCTCTATTGCCAAGTGTGGATCCGTTTGAAACCTCCCACACAATTGGTGGTCATATGGTGTGGACACGTGGTATGGCCAAACCAAGGGATAAACACTGAATCCTCATGTGCTGAGTTTTTTGTTAAGGTCATCTTGTAAGTGGGTAAGACCAAGGGTTGGGGCTAAGCCCCGACCCAGACTCCGCCCGAACAAACTTTGGTTCAAACTCAAATGCTAATGGAATGGTATAGGGTTAAGAACTACATGGAAGGAGGGATGGTAGCCTGGCCTACGCCAACACGTTGCCACTTTCCCTAGATTTCATGGGTTTGAAACCTGCAGACTCCAAACCTTTATACTGCGGAGGGGTGACACATGGAATCCCATGTCTGGGCTACGTGGCACCATAACATAGTTCCATCACATATCCACGTGGAGAATTTTGATTGGTCCACGTACCATGCCAACACCTCTTCCATGTCACCACTTTCCATGTGTCAGTACGGTCACCTACCATGTGTCAATATGGTCACCTTCCACGTTAGCAGTATGACCCTCCCACGTCATAGTGTATGGACTCTACAGTCAGCAAACATTTTCCTGTCTGGAAAAGAGGACAGAACGTGGCATCTCTCACACATGACATTCATTTGAACCCGTTCAATTTGTGTTGGGATCATGAGGACAAGGCCTACGCACGAGTATGTTTTGAAGCAATTCTAAGCACTTTTATTTTTGAGCATATTTTGATCCCCTGGATCACTCCTCCCCATTGGGAAGATTTTGGACCTCCAAAAGACTACTTTCAGTCAATATGAAGATGAGGGTACATTTCCCTCACATTTTCAACATCAATCCATTTGGTCTTGATTGGATTTGTGCCTTTAATACCAATTCGAAGGTATTCCACATTCCCTCGTTTTGAAGTTCTCATCCTCCTATCAAGGATTGTATCTTCATGCATTTCTGAAAGATATTCTGGTGATAAATCATCTGTGGAATGAATATGAACATGCTCTCCTTGATCATCAATCAAAGGAGGCTCATACAATCTCAAATTATCAACATTAACAACTACATACATTTGCATATAAGGAGGCAAATCCAAATGGAAGGCATTGTTACCAATCTTTTCAAGAATCTTGAAAGGTCCATATCTAATTGGTTTTAGTTTTTTACCTTCTCCTTTAAGCCTCTCTTTTCTAATGTAAATCCAAACTTCATCTCCAACTTAGAAACTGTGATCAACACGATGCTTTTCATGTCTTTTCTTGTACTTGGATTGTCTCTTTTCCAACTGTTCTTGTACCATTTGATGCACTAACTGAATTTGTTCAATGAACTTTTTTTCTATATCAATGTCATATTGACCATCAATAGAAATATATTTCCCAAAGATAAAATCTAAAAGATATTTTGGCAAATAACCAAATCATGCCTCAAATTGAGATGTTTGAGTCGAAGAGTACTTAGTTGGGTTGTAAGCATGTTGAATGTAGTGTAGGTTCTCATCCCAAAGCTTAGGATGCTTGTTGCAATAACCATGAAGAAGATGTACTATTGTTCTATTCACCACTTATGTTTGACCATCAGTTTGTGGATGAAAAGTTGTGCTCTTTCTCAGCTTAGTGTCCATGAGTTCCCATATGCTTGACCAAAATTTCCTAATAAATCGAGAATCCCGATCAGAAATAATGGATTTGGGAAACCCAAAATGTACCCAAACATGTTGAAAGCGAATTTGTGTCGTTTGTTCAGTTGTAACCTGCTTCTTACAAGGCATGAAAATACACATTTTGTTGAAACAGTCAACCACAACATAAAGATAATCTTGATCCTTTTTAGACATAGGTAGACCTCCTACAAAGTCCATGGAAATGTTTTCCCAATGACGAGAAGGAACCAGAAGTGGAGTATACAAACCCAACTTTCTATTGCTAGGCTTCCTTGTAGCACATAAAAAACATCCTCTTACATATCTTGAAACACTTTCATTCATTTTAGGCCAATAGCAATACCTTTTCAAATTAGCCATTGTCTTACCTACACCAAAGTGGTTAGCAATAAGAGAAGAATGTGCTTCCCTTATAATGTTGACTCTTTCACCTTGTGGAATACATAGCTTTCCAAGGTGATACAAAAACTTATCATGCACATGGTAATCCAATTCCTCAACTTGGTTATAATGACACAAAGTTGCATAAACCTCTTTAAAATCAACATCTAAAGAATATTGTTCAACATAGCTCTCATGCATGGTAGAATTATACTTAAGAATAACTAAAGCGCTAACAATAGGTCTAGAAAGCATATCAACAACTTTGTTATAAATGTCTTTCTTATACCTTATAACCAAGTGAAATTGTTGTAGAAAACTCATCCATCTGAAGTGTCTTGCTTGTTGTAGCTTTGTTTGTGATTGTAAGTATTGCAATGGTTGATGATATGTGTGAATGATAGTTTCCTTTCCCAACAAATAATGTTTCCATTTTTTCACACTTTGCACCAATGCATACAACTCCTTATCATAAGTAGGATAGTTAATCACAACACCATTAACAGTTTCAAAATGAAAAAAAATGGGCTTGCCATGATGTAACAAGACTACTCATATTGCATCATTGCTTGCATCTATTTGGATCTCAAATGGTTGTCTCAAATTAGGAAGTGCAAGAATTGGAGCTGAACTAATATTCTCCTTCAATGCATCAAAATCTTTTTGTTTCTTGCATCCCCATTGGAAAACTTATTTGATGCTTGTCACCAAATGTAATGGAGTTGTGTTTCAAGAGAAGTTAGCAATAAACTTTCTCCAATATTGGGCTTCTCCCAAAAAAATTCTTACCTCTTTCACATTGTTGGGCTTGGACCAATCCAAAATGACTTTGACCCTGGAAGGATCGATTTTCAGTTCTCCTCCTCCAATAATATGCCCCAAGTAAACAAGTGAGGTCTTTCCAAACTCACATTTAGACATCTTCAAAAACAAATTTTCTTTTTTTAAGACATCCAAAACTTGCTTTACATGCATAACATTCTCTTCACGAGTTTGTTAAATATCAAAATGTCATCCAAGTAGACAATCACACAATCATCAAGAAAAGGCCTTAAAACATCACTCGTGACTCTCATGAATGTAGCAGGATCATTACAAAGTCCAAATGGCATTACCATCCACTCAAACAAACCTTGATTTTCTTTGAAATTTGTCTTCCAAGTGTCTCCTTCAACAATTCTAATCTGATGATATCCACTTCTAAAATCCAACATAGTAAAATACTTATCATCTTTCAACTAATCAAGCAAATCATCTATTCTAGGAAGAGGATAACAATTCTTTACCATAATCTTGTTCAAGGCTCTGAAACCTACACATGCGTCGTGTATCGTCTTTCTTTGGCACTAAAACAATTGGTGGCCCACATGGCGATGTGATTGGCATGATGACCCCTTTGTCAAGCAACTCTTGGATTTGTTTTTTAATTTTAGCATTCTCCATGACTAACATCATGTACATACCAATGTTTGGAAGAGGACAATCTTGTTGCAATTGTATCTCATGTTGGATACCCTGTTTTGGAGGCAATCCTTTTGGTTCTTGAAACATCTCATCATATTGGTTAAAAACCTCATATAAATCATATTTCAAATTTGCATCACAACATTGGAAAGCTTCTTTTTCAACATTGTCTTTGGGTTTGATCATCAAGAGGACAAAATTCTTACTAGCATTGACTAATCTCTTCATTTGTCCATCATCTACAAGTGACAAATTCAGATTCTTTGTATGTGCTCTAATAATTTAGTCAACTCCATTTTTAAACAAATGATACTTGTTCTCATGACCATGAAATTTGGCTCTCCTATCATATAAATATGGGCTTCCCAACACAATACCACAAATATCCAATGGAATAACATCAAGCTCTACCTCATCTATAAAATTTGCAGTGATGGAAAATCTAAGTTTACACCTTCTTGTCACATGTAATTTGGCATTGTCACATATCCATCCTAGAGGGTATGGTTTAGGATGTGGAGTAGTTTCCAAATTTAATTTCTTGATAATGTCTTCAGATATGAGGTTTGCTTGAGATCTAGTATCAAAAAAATTATCTATCTTGGTATGCTTTGAAATAACCCTTATGTGGAAAATATGTATTCTTTATTTTTCATGTTGAGTTTCATTGAGGCTATTACTACTTGAAGAACTGGTACTTGCAATAGAATCCTTACCTTGAAAACCCATGGTTGTAATCTTTGTTTCATCACCCGAATCAGAACCTAAATCGTGTTGTGTAGTTGCAGTAGTCTTTGGTTTCCCCTTATGGATGAAATTTTTGGGTCTCATTTCAAGATGAAGTTTCCAGCAATGGTATTCATCATGGCCATCCTTTGAACAATGTTTACATGAGATTTTATCTCCCTCTTTCTTGACTGAAGTATTCTTTCTTCCATTTCCTTTGAATTTCCTCTTTCCCTTTTGTCCCTTAACAAAAGGATTCTTGCTGCCCTCTTGAGCTTCATTCCTCCCTTTTGCTTCCAAACGTGTTTCCTGTACACAAACTTCATCTAGACTTGTAGGGTTAAACATAAGTATTGTGTGCCTCAAGTAGCTATGAAATCCTCCAATATATTTGAGTAAAGTTTCTTGAGAATATAAATCTATACCCAAAATCAAAGCTCTTCATCTAAATTCTTGAGTGTAGCTTTGCAAACTTTTCCCTTTAGCTTGTCTAAAGTTTTGCCAATCCATAATAAATTTCTCCATGTATGCTAATGGATAAAAATCCCTTTTAAGTGCAACAATAAAATCATTCCAAGAGGATAAAACTTTACAATGTTTCTTCATGACCTCTTGAGTTTTGGCTTCCCACCAAATGAGTGTTGCACTTTCCAATATCAGAGAAGTAAGTTGAATATTACTTTCATCATATTTTATTATTTGTATCCTACAATACACTTCAATCTGACGAATCTAGTTATCCAATTTCTCAACATTTACCTCTCCATTATACATAGGCAATTCAAACTTAATATCAAGCTTAAGAAAAGTAGTTTGTAGAGGAATTTTACCATGTTCCTTTGGAGAATTTGGAGGTGGTTTTGAAATGGTAGAAGAGGTGGAATATGGAGGTGAAGGAGGTGGAGTATCACCATTCCCTCCATTTCCTTTTGGATTTTTATCACCACTATCTCCATTATCCTTTGGAGGGTTTGAGCTTTCACCTTGCAACCTTGCATTTCTTTCCTCAAATAAAACTTTCACCATCTTTGTCATATCATAGAAATATTTTCTAAAAGTTTCATCCTCTGAAGTAAGAGTTTCATGACTCTCCTCATGAGACATACTTGGTGAATATATCCTTGAAGCTTGAGGTGATTTTGTAGTTCTCCTTCTTGAAAGTTGAGAACTTCGCTCTACAAGTTGACCTTCTTCTCTTCTGAGCTTCAACCTTGTAAGCATCAGAAAACAAATGCTTGCAAACAATCAAACCTTCAAAAACCTATGCTCTGACAAAAACTTGATCTGAAAATGAAAAGGCTTGAGTCTCTTTAAAATTGCAAGTGAAATTTGTATGTGCTTGGGTAATAGGATCAAGTTACAAACACATAAAAATTAATGAGTTTTTACTTAATCACGAGCAACATAAATAGACATAAAAACCTTCAAAGTAAACACATTAACACAACAAAATGATAAAGGATTTCACCCCTCTCTTAAGCTACATCTCTTGGTCCAGCTTTCAATGGATCATTTTCATTAATGATCAAAGTGTCAAAATCGGTGCTTTACAATGCTCATAATGAGAAATAGATGGCTTCAATGGCTCTAGATCGTCGAAAAACCCTAGCTGGGCTCTTCCTACACCTGGTTTGGCCAAAAAATGAGTTGCAATCACTTCCTGGAAGTTTTTCCAATTCTTTGCTATCTATGCTCCTCCAAAATGAACCTATGTGAACTAAACCTGGCTTTTAGGCATTTTCCGTGCCTAAACTCAGCACCCATACGCATCCCGCAAAACATGGCAATTTGTCACATCGTTAGAGGCATAGTGCCTTTCTTGGCAAAGGTCCTGGTCGCATGGCAGCCATGTGGTCGCGCCCTAGTGCCAAGTCCAGATCCATTTGAAACCTCTCGCGCAATTGGTGGTCATATGGTGTGGACACATGGTATGGTTGAACCAAGGGCTAAACATGGAATCCCCGTGCACTGATTTTTGTGGTAAGGTCATGTTGTAAGTGGGTAAGACCAAAGGCTCGGGCTAAGCCCCGGCCTGGACTCTGCCCAACCAAAATTTGGTTCAAACTCAAATGATAATGGAATGGTATAGGGTTAAGAAGTACATGGAAGGTGGGTTGGTAGCCCGACCTGCACCAACACATTGCCACTTTCCCCAAAGGTCGTGGGTTTGACCCCCGCGGACTCCAAACTTTAATACTACAAAGGGGTGCCATGGGGTAGCCCATGTCTGGGCCACGTGGCACCATAAAATTGGTCCATCACATCGCCACATGTCGAAGATGGATTGGTCCACGTACCATGCCAACACACCTGCCACGTCACCACTTTCCACGTGTTAGTACGGTCACCTGCCATGTGTCAGTACAATCACCTCCCACGTCAGAAGTACAACCCTGCCACATCAGTAGTACGACCCTTCCACGTCAGCAGTACATCCCTTCCACGTCAGAATGTACAGACTGTACAGTCAGCAAAATTTTGCATGTTTGGCAAAGCGAACAGAACATGATATCTCTCGCATACGATGCCCGTTTGAACTCGTTCAAGTTGTGTTGGGATCGTGAGGACGAGGCCTACGCACGAGTCTATTTTGAAGAAATTATGAGAACTTTTATTTTTGAGGATATTTTTATCCCGTGGATCAATGATTAATCCACAAGAAAGGGGGGAATGCCTAAAGATTTTTCCAATATGGGTCCAAAGGGAAATAATATATGGGTATTAATTCAAACCCACATTACTGAATTTTATTTTCATTTGGGGAAAATATCTATGTTTTGGTTGAGTGTATGAAATCCCAATCATTGAATATCTATCATAGGATGGGTATGAGAGTCACATCCCATAGTTATTGGAGAGAATGGGGTTGAGGTACAATCAACATTGGGTAGAGTGAGTAGTCAACTATCTTGGGGAAAGTGAGAAAATTTGTATGGGTAGTAACAAGTAGTTTTACACATTGAGTTTTTACATGAAAAACAAGTGGAAAATAGGAGAGAAGAGCTTGGGAGATGGAACAACAAGGCTTGGCAAATTCTTGAGCATGATGGAGTGTTTTTGGAGAATTTTGGAGCTAGATTGTCAAGCCTGAAGAGTGAACTCATGGGTGAGTTGCACTGTATCAACAAGTGTTTGTTGTTGGTTTTGTTGGTAGTTTTTCCTAGCATTGAGTTCCCTTGAGCTCCCAACTGAGATATTCCTTGCTACATGTGTCATAGATACCCTTATAAATGAATAGGATGCACGATGGACTGAGAGTGGTTAGGGGGTACATTCCTTGGGTTAAGTAGGTGAAGATGAAGAGAGCTAGAGGAAATTTAGGATAGTTGTAGGAGAGAACTAGTGGGTTGTGTGATACTAAGTTGTGAGGGGAATATGAGAGGAAATATTCTTTTGTGTATTCCTAGCCCCAACTTGAGGTGACTTGTTGTTGATATTTGGAACAACAAGTCTATGGTTGGGTAGAACACTCTTCCCAAGTAGTTTGTTGAATAAAATATATTTTAATATAAGTGTTTATTTATTTTGTTGAGTTATTTATGAGTTCATGGCTATGCAATTACTCTGTTAATGATAATGGTTTATATGTTGTGATAGATTTCTTATCAGTTGCATTCATGCTTGTTTAGAGTGTTGTAGATGCATTTATTTATGGGTATTAGAAATTAGTTGAATATTTGTTTAAATCATGGCTAGTAAGCTACATGAATTGATTAGCAAAAGAAATTTTTGTTTTTATGTTTGTTTCTGCATAGTAATTCTCCCCAGTTAAGCTAGGGAACATTACATTTGGAATTTTATTAATATTATTCTATATCTTGTAGGAACTCAAACAAAGGGTTAATATGCATGTCCAATATGTGGTCCCAGAACAACATCTAGATGTTCAAGACGCTTAGGAAAGGAGTTGTTTAACAAGTATAGGCATTTTCTCCTCATGAACCATAGGTATTGAATTTATGGGAAAAATATATATTAATGGGCAAGAGTAGGCTTGGAAAAAATCACAAATAATGGCGCCTCAACTATGGGAAAATTTGTTTGGGAAGAATCATGGCCTAGGAATTGTTTTCAGTTACATCAATACTTCTTACTTGTTCTAGTTTTTTTTTTTTTTTAATCTAATAAAAAAATGTATTTCCATTTATGTTTCCCAAAGGTTTTCAGAGTGCACCTAGACAAATTATATTAAAAACGGTCTCGTGAAAACTCTTTCTTTCTAATAGATAGTAAATCGCAAGTGCATGTCTAGTATTCTATTTCCTTTACCCATAAAGGATAAAATAAGATAATTTTATTAATGTCCAACACATTACCAAAAGGAAAGGTCATTGGGATTGAAGGTACAATCATTGATACCAATTCGAAGGGATTCTCTACTCTACCCCAAAATCATACAGAAAAATATTCCTTCTCATGTTATGGAATTTGATCTTATAAGTTCTAAAACAATACTCTTGTTAATTTTGGTTCAAATTTATCTTGTGTTTGTCTAAATGGAAACACCTACCTCATTTCACTTCTATTATAACCACTCAACAAAAGTGGATTTGTATTTGTGATTGGTTTTAATGAAACTTGTTGTTCCATTCTTGTATTCCACTATATTTTATTATTTTGTATTATGCATATATTCAATTAATTTAGGGCCTCCCTAGGAGACCTTCTCCATTGTGTCTTTGGTGAATTGGTCTCTTGGGGAAGTATATTATTTTAATGGACAAATTAGTGCTTATTTTTCCCATGGTTGGGAGTGTTGAGTTGGGACACTACACCATCTTCAAAACAACTTCAATATGATCCTAAATATCGATTAGTATACTTACTTAAGTTCATGAGAGATTTATATTAGGTAAATTCACTAGTTGACCACTAGGATAAATGTATTGTTAATGGGGACAATACAAAGAGAGAGATGCTCTCTCAAATTTAGTGTCTAAACATGATCCGAGATCTTTTCATCGTGACTTATAAAGAATTGTATTAAATGAGCATAAATTAATGTGCACCATTAAAGAAGGGAAAACATAGAAATGAAGAGGCATAAGCATCATATCTTAACACAAAACTTGATAATGGAGTTCATCCCTGGTGGACTACGTCTTTGGGTCCTGCTCTCAAATGGGTAGGCTATTTTATTAACTTAGCAAAAGAATTTGGCAAATACATGAATATACCTCATTCTGAAATCAAGCTGCAGAAATAATGCTCAGATCAAAAAACAAACATCACCATTGGATTTGTGGTGTTGAATTACCCAAAAATGACTCTCTCCACGCTCTGATCCGACTCTGGCACACCCAGGCCCAAAAGAAATCATGTCTTGATTTTTGTGCCCTCTGCACCAACAATTATGACAACATCTACCTCGAAATCCATGTCAGATTGTACAGTAAGGTCGCGCACCCTTTTTACTGGCTCTGGTCTGAAATGCATTCTTACATATTAAATGAGGCGGATATACCAAGGCACACCCCTTGGTGCATTGGTTAGAGTAGAGTTTTAAAGGCTTTGTTTTGGGCGGAGGTTCTGGGGTCGAACCCGCCGGACTTCGTTTTTGGTAGTGATTACATATATGTTTAGCCATGGTTTAAACCTCTACTAAGTTTAGCGGTCTGATTAGCAATTCCTCCAACGATTGTATAGATTTTGCGTGGTCCGCCATATTTGGCGGACCCGCCAATTCTTTTTTTAAAACCAAAATCATTCACGAGCTAACATTGGGCATTCTCGGGATGCCATGTGTCACCCCATGATTGGTCAACGTGGCGCCTACTGATTTGAATACTAATATTCTATCGTGGATCACCCTTTCACCATCGTATTGACACATGGCGCTCCCTAGGTGGTGCCACATGGCGTCTCCTGGGGTGCCATGTGGCACTTTCCTATTGGTACGTATGGACCCTTGAAAATTCCATTGGTGGGTGACATGTGGCAGTCGGTGGTGCTGCCTCATGGCATGTTGATGTCATCATATGTATGATGATGTCACCCTACCATGTCATCTAGTGACATCATGCTGGCGTCAGCAGTACAGATGATGATGTGTCCCCTGCTGACTGGTCCTGGTTGACTACATCTTTGACCATGAATATCTTTCAAACCATAAATTTGTTTGATGAGTTGTTTGCACCGTTAGAAATATTGTGACGCGCTCTTCCTGATCATGTCATTTTCACCAAGTTTTGGGAACTTTGAATTTTTTACCTTTCTCTGTCTATTGAAGCCATTCTGAGCGTTCTAAGTTGCCTCTGTGAGTTCTGAGTTATTCTTAGCCTTCTTTGGATCCTTTTTGGATCACGCCTTCCTACTGAGAGCTTTTTGGACCACCAAAAGCTTTCATCAATCAATTGGTAAGTGAGGGAAGAGTTCCCTCACTTTTTCCTTCTCGATCCACTTTTCTTTGCTTGGATGGGTGCCCTTTAAGCCTACTCGAAGATAATCAACATCACTCTTGCATGAAGTCATCATCCTCCTATCCAGGATGATATCTTCCTGTAACTCATCCAAGTACTCAGGTGCAAACTCATCAACCGATGGAATTGAAACTTCCTCATCTTGATCCATGATCATGGGAGGCTAAATTTTTTTCAAGTTCTCAACATTCACAACTGAGTAAATCTGCATATAAGGCGGAAGATCTAGACGAAAAACATTGGTACCACTTTTCTCTAAGATAGTGAAGGGTCCATAATGAATGGTCTTGAGTTTCTTTCCTTCACCCTTCAACATCTCCTTGCTGATGTGAAGCCATACCCGGTCTCTAACCTGGAACTGGTGATCAACCCTATGCTTTTTGTGTTGAGATTTATACTATGCTTGACTCTTCTCCAATTGTTCCCTCACTGCCTGGTGTATTTGATGTATCCTCTAGATGAAACTGTGGGCTTTGTCCTCTGTTCGATCTTCATTTACATCGATATCTCTCCCGTACATCAAGTCCAAAGGAACCTTTGGTAGGTACCCAAACATGTCTCAAAAGGTGAA
>SNQJ01S0021417.1:68309-96758 GCA_010110895.2 Picea sitchensis | reverse complement strand
CCCTGCTCAGAAAGGAAGGGATCAGACTATCCTGTTCTCTGTAAACCTCAACTTCACAAGTGTGCTAACAGAAATAGGGCTTAAGGCTCCTGCTTAGAAAGGAAAGAGCTAGATGGCCTTGTTCTCTGTTAGATAGAGTTAATTGTCTTATGCTTACTGTTTTCATGAAAGAGTGTTAGTACTGAAGTCTTTGTTTGAGATTAAGGGTCTTGTTCTCTGATTACAAAATAGTTGTTCTTTCCCATTGCAAGTGTTATTCTAATGTAATCCAGGATTCTTAGATTAATCTTTAAAGATCTGCAATAGGGAAGTCACTTTCCTGTGATTTAATTCAGAACTTCAGTTTATTCAAGCAAGTGTGATTAGTATAAGTTTCTTTACTACAACACTAATATGCTTTTGGAATTGAGCATATATAGTGCGTGGTTATCTTTGAAATAAAAGACTTCCCTGGGTTGATAATTTATGTATCACTTGGTTGTTTGAATCAATTAGGCAATTATAGTGACCAACAATGCCTAATTAAGCCATATCGGCATTTTTCTCATCGTGACTTTGAAGAGAAAGGATCATCTCCTTCCTATCCACGAACCCCGAAACGTCGAAAGCACCTTTGAGAATAAGCACAGGGTCACGACCCGTGATCACTTGGGAAATAGAAAGAGTTGTGCAAGAGGGGCCAAAAGCATAGAGTTTAGTCACAGAAGGGATCGTCGCGATCTCCAGGTGCCATCTGATTCGGTCTCAATATTGTTTCTTGTTGGGAGTAAATGAAGGTGGGAGGGGGTGGTTGAAACCTCTCCTCACTCATTAAGTGTAAGGTATGGAGGATATGGCCAGCAGTCTGCCCGAGATGGTCCTGTGTGTCGATTTTTTCCCAAGAAGCCATTGCAAGTCCTCGACTAGCCAGAGAGGTCTGCACACACTAACTCGACACTTAATGGCTCAGATACCCCCCTTGCAGGATCCATGCACAGTTAATGTGGCATCTGACGAAGAATATCCATCCGAGTTTGACTGAAGGGATGCCATGCCTTTGAGGTCCGAGCACACCTCTGTTAGGCAAATTTTTCTGAGTATATAGACTTAGTTTTTGTATTTTGTAAAGGATCGATGGTTGAGCAAGGCTCCCGATTGTAAAATATTTAACGAAGCATTGGTTATTCTGGTTATGTATTAACATCTGAGACTTATTGCCTTATGAATGTTAACTTCTTTCCATGTCTTTGTTCATATTGTATTAGAACAACTCGGAATTGGAGGATCTAGTCGAGTTGTAGCTGTTATAGGATGATGTAGGTTGGATCACTGTAACAACTACGTTGTCTCTAATTAGTCTTGTGATTTTCTCAATGTTGAATGACTTGGAATTGGAGGATCCAGTCAAGTCACCCCTTCAGTTACCCGAAACTCTGAACTAAGAGGATCTTGCATTTAGAGTTTTTCTTCTGCAAACTGCTGAAAGGCCTATTTCCCGAGGTAGTTTTTCTCACTCCTCTCACCAAGTCTTCCACCTGCTCATTTTACAATCAACCCACTGATTGAAGTTAGATCAAGACCTCCTTTGTTCTTTACATACCAGACCTGGTCCCTGAGCTAGAGTGATTCCATCCTAGGTCTCTAACCATTTGATCATCCATTAAACTTATCGTGACATAAAACTGATGGGCGTTGGGGGCTCTACTCCTGTCGCAATCCAGGAGTGACTTCTGACACCAACATTTCTAGCATCGGTTCCAGGGACGAAGTTGAAAATTTTCCCCGGGATTGAACGACATTGAGCCTCTGATTCTGAAGGTGCATCAGGTATTAGAGCCTTTGAAGATTGCTACTATGCACCTAGTGACTCCATTGTGACGACTCCACTGTGGTGAACCTACCATGTTAATTGTGGCTTTCATAGGCAGACACACGCGGTCCCATCCACAACTACCTCTAGCTACACCTGAAACTGATCCGGAGGTGGTTCTCAGAAAAGGAAAGGCCTCTGAAGGAGAAGCTTCCACCGCCGAACCAGGTAATCCACCATCTCCTTATGTAGGAACTCCATTTTCTCCTCCTCAGTTTCTTAACAGACCTTTTTCTCAGGCTTCCTATTTCCTGAATTTTGGGAGTGTTCCTACTGAGTTTTCCCCTCCTAGTCTGGGATTGGAGGGAGAAATCCTTGTCACTTCCCTCTCCCCTGAAGCTATAATTTTCCGTAGACCCAGGACCACATAATATTTCCCCACTCCTATCTTTACCACTCCTCCTCTTGTTACTGTTGCCACTTCTTCACAAAGAGAAGCATCTACTGAATTAAGCCCATTAGCCTTCTCCCTAAATCCCCTATTGTTTCCCATTCCACTTAGAGACTCATTCCCAGTAGCCCCTTCGCGAACTCCTTCTACTCCAAGTTATCCTCCACCTAATATTCCTATGGCTGGTGCTAATCCCCCTCTAAATAGAATGGATGCCATAGTAGCTATCAAATATGCTCCCTTAGTCCTACCTCAACCTGCGAATCCTCTCCCTGCTGAAGATTACCTAAAATATATGCCCAAGTTCGTTGGGGAAGAGAACATAACTGCAAAAGAGCACCTGGATGCTTTCTACAGTTATGCAGAAAACCTGAAAACTGTAAATGAGGATGTTTGGATGAGAGTCTTTGTCCAGAGCCTGGATGGTGAGGTGACGAAATGGTTTAGGGGATTGGCCCCCGGATCTATTGCTGGAATTGAAGCTCTAGATGGCACTTTCCTTAGGTAGTGGGGAGATAAGAAGGATTTCATGTATTACATGATAGAGTTCGAGTCTTTGAAGAAGATGCAAGGTGAGTCCGTCTCTGACTTCTCCAAAATATTCAATAAGATGTATAATAAGATTCCTACTAAGATAAATCCCACAAAAGCCTCTGCCAAAATTTCTTATGCTAGTGCATTCGACCCTAAATTATGTCTTCTATTGAGAGAAAGAAGAGCTACCTCCCTAGCTCAAATGAAAGACGTGGAAATAGAGGTGGAATCTAACGTATTAGCAGTTGATAGGCTGAGAAGCAAGACTGATGCAGATAGGAGAAAGGGAAGATCTGAAGCCTCAACTTCTGGCCCCTCGGTGCCTCATCCTCAAGTGGATGAACTGACCAAGATGGTGAAGTCTATGTCTGCAGAGATGGAGAGAATGAATATGGAGGGGAGGCAAGCATACAGAGGTCCTCAAAATGATGAAAACAAAAGAAGTTTCAGGAGGCCAAACAATATTGCTACCCCAATTATGTAAACAGACCAGAGGGGAAGAGAAAGAGAAGAATAGAAAATTCAGTCCCCTTTTCAAAATAATTTTGTGGCTGATGAGGAAGAAGGGGAAACATATGGGCTTGGTCTCGAAATCCACTGCTTCGGAGAAATTCCTTCTTTTCCTCATCTCACTCAATCAGCGTATGAGGAATCTCTCATGGACAGTCAGCTAAATGAACTTAACAAGGGAGACAAGGCTAGCAGCAGCCAAAGCAGGTATAACCTGAGGTCCAAGAAAAATATAGGAGCACCTGATGTTCCTGAACAACTCACTAGAGCAAATCAGCCTGCTAAGGAAGTGGTAGACAACCATGAAGGTAAGAAGGCCCAACCCATCTCTCCAATGGTCCAGAGTCATGTTCCTGAAGTGAGGGAAATCCCAAAGCTTACTTCTTCTTTCAACTTTGAGCATGAAATTCAAAAAATTAGAATCCTTGTGCCCTTCACTAAATTGATTAAACAGGAAGAGTTCAAGAAACGCTTCTCTGAGATGCTACAATCTGAGCCCCCCCAGCCTTCCACGGACTCAATAAATATCCAAGATGAAAATCCAGCAGTCATCCTAGGTCCCATGGTGGAAGACAGAGATGATTCATCCCCTCCCTTCTACACCTCCCTGAACATACATGATAAAGTGTTGCATAATTGCCTCATGGATTGAGGATATTCCCACAACCTTATGCCCAAAATAGTCATGGAAGAGTTGGGACTGGAGGTGAAAAAGGATTATCATGATTTGTACTCTTTTGATTCAAGGAGGGTGCAATGTCTTGGAGTCATCAAAGATTTGGTGGTCTCTTTATTTCAGTTGCCAATGAAGAGTGTGGTCATGGATGTTGTAGTGGATGATGTCCCCCCCAAGTTCAGTATGTTGTTATCAAGGTCTTGGATAAAAAGACTGGGGGGAACTCTGCAGATGGACCTAACCTATGCTACTATTCCAGTATTTGGAGGAGAACATAGGAGCCTATATAGAGAAGCCCAGTTGGCGTATATAATCAGTGACGAAGCCAATCCTACCAACCATCCCATTTTCACCCTGGATAGTGATTTAGGTTCCAGTTTACTACAATTCACGAATGCTCCCGAGCCTCCCCTAAAACTTAGAAAGAAACCCACCACTTCTCATGGATTTCCTCCCTCCATCACCCCCATCTAGAAAATGTTTTTTGATGGAGCCCTTTCCAAGGAAGGTGCTGGTGCTGGGGTAAGTTTTGTGTCACCTGCTCAGGAAACCATATCTCTGTCATGCAAGCTCAAATTTGAAGCTACCAACAATGTGGCAGAATATGAGGCTCTTGTTCTAGGACTAAGAGATGCAAAGGACATGGGAATTCAGAAGGTAGCAGTGTCCAAATATGTAGAATTGGTAGTCCAGCAGATCAGAAACGCTTATCAGGCTAAGCATCCTCGACTTAGGAGTTACATAAATGAGGTATGGGACCTAATTGATAGTTTCTTCTTAGCACTTAACATTTCTTTCATCCCAAGAGAGAAGAACACAGTGGCAGATTCCTTGGCTACACTAGCAAACAATTTCAAAGTGCCCTTGCTACCCAAATTTAGATACGATGTGGAAGTAAAATACAGGCCCTCCATACCTGACAATGTCAAACATTGGAAGGTGTTTGAAGATGATCTTGAGATCAAAAGATTCTTGGAGGCTTTCCAAGAATTTTCAGAGATGCATATTGACCAAGACTCTATCTCTGAAGAAAATCTTGATGGGGGTAATTTTCTAAATCAGATTGCAGAGTGTAACATTGTGCAGCTGCGCAACAATCATATTCCAAGGGGACTGGTTCCTTTGGAAAGGATTTTTGATATAAATGATGTGGCATTAAAGAGGGACATCTCAGAGGATGATGCTGATACAAATCAGTGCAACATTAGCACTGAGAATGAACCCAAGTTTTCAAATTGTCCAGAAGTCTTACAAAGGAGCAGAGGGTTGAATACGCTGAACTATTGAGGGAGCTTGCTGATGTTTTTTTCTAGACCTATGAAGATCTCAAAACATATGACACTTCTGTCATTGAGCATAAAATCCCATTGAAAAAGAAGGCAATGCCATTTCGGCAGAATCTAAGACAAATCAATCCCATGCTGCTGCCTATCATGGAAAGAGAAGTGAAGAAGCTGCTACAGGTCCAGATCATCGTGCCATTGAAATATTCAGAGTGGGTGACCAACTTGGTCCCAGTAAGGAAGAATAATGGAGAAATCAGACTCTGTGTAGATTTTAGAAACTTGAACAGGAGCTCACGAAAGGATAATTACCCCTTACCAAAAATGGAACATATATTGCAGAGGGTAAAAAGAGCATCCAGGATTTCCATTATCGATGGCTTCTTTGGCTACAATCAAATCTTTGTTCTACCTGAGAACAAGGAAAATACATCATTTACCACTCCATGGGGCACATTCATGTATGCCAAAATGCCTTTTGGATTTATGAATGCATGGGCAATGTTTCAACGTGCCATGGACATAGCTTTCGTTGGGGAAAGGGATAAGTTTGTGGTCATCTACTTGGATGACATAATAGTCTTTTCCCAAACTAATAAAGAACATTGTTGTCATCTTAAGAAGGTTTTTTTGAAATGCAAGAGTTTTGGCATTTCATTGAATCCCAAAAAATCTCTGTTCACCATGAAGGAGGGAAAGTTATCGGGTCACATAGTATCAACCAAAGGAGTTAAGATCGATCCCAGCAGAGTTGAGGAAATACATGCCTTATCAATCCCAAGATCCAGGAAGGAGGTCCAGTCTTTCCTTGGTAAGATTAATTTTCTAAGGAGGTTTATTTCTAACTTTGTTGAGGTGGTAAAACTTATAACGGTCATGTTGAGAAAGGGAAATGAAGTAAGGTGGACCGCTGAATCTTGAAATTACTTTGAGTAGATAAAGAAGGCCTTGACTGAAGCTCCTCTGTTTATCAGTCCCAATTACTCAAAGGATTTCCTTATTTTCTCCTTTGCCTCACCTGACACAGTGGCTACTATTTTATTACAGACAAATAAGGTCGGGCTAGAGCAACCTATTGCCTATTTTAGCAGATCTCTTAGGGATGCCGAACTCAGGTATGACATTATGGAGAAGCAGGCCTATGCCCTGGTAAAGGCTCTCAGAACCTTTAGAACTTATGTCCTGCAGTCAAAAATCATTACCTATGTCCCCTCAGCCATTGTTAAAGACATTCTTATTCATCCTGACATAGATGGGAGGAGGAGTAAGTGGATATCCAAGATCCTTGAGTTTGACTTAGAAATAAGG
Source organism: Picea sitchensis (assembly GCA_010110895.2). Lineage (NCBI taxonomy): Eukaryota > Viridiplantae > Streptophyta > Pinopsida > Pinales > Pinaceae > Picea > Picea sitchensis. The sequence goes on along the minus strand of SNQJ01S0021417.1, from coordinate 90,207 downwards.
CCTACCAAATTAATCAAAGGTCAAGGTTTAGCTAAGTTGTTGGCTGAAGAAAATTGCAAATATTTGGGGGTAGGTGTCATCAATGAGTGCTCAGGAAATCCGTAGGATCAACTGTCTGATATAGACCCTCAAGCAGAACCCCCATTGGCTCGATGTACCTGGTATAATGATGTCATATATTTTCTATAGGAGTTGCCGCCTCTAGATGGCATGCAAAGAAACAAGGCAAGAGCTCTGAAGCTCAAAGCAGTCAAATACTGCCTTGTCGATCGAGTTTTGTATTGGAAAGATCCCTTGGGGGTGCTTTTGAAATGTATGAATCCACAAGAGGCTGATAGGATCATGGTTGAGTTTCACGATAGCCAATGTGGAGGGAATCAATTCTGGAAGGCCACAACCTACAAAATCCTCAAGGCTGGATACTACTGGCCCACCGTATTCACTGACGTCTACGGAAAGGTCAAATCCTGTATCAAATGTCAAAGATTTGCAGGAAAACAACAACTCAAGTCTTTTCCTTTAAAGCCCGTGGTTGTTTTGGGACCTTTCCAGCAATGGGGCCTAGATTTTATTGGAGAAATCCATCCTGCTTCTAGTGGACAACACAGATGGATCCTAACTGCCACGGATTTCTTTACCAAATGGATAGAAGCTATTCCCACCAGGAGTGCTTCCCACAAGGTAATCATTGTATTCCTGGAAGACCTAATCACAAGATTCGACTGCCCAAGCAAGATTGTCACTAATAATGTAGCCTCTTTCAGGGCTGAGCCATTAGCCAAGTTCTATGAGCAATTCGAGATCAAACTGATTCACTCCACCCCATAATATCCCTAGGGCAATGGTTTAGCAAAGTCCTCCAACAAAATCCTTATAAGGATCATCAAAAGACTATTGGAGGACAACAAAAAGGCCTGGGATTTAAAGTTGAAATTCACTCTATGGGCCGATCGAGTGACCACAAAAATATCTATAGGCATCTCCCCTTTCCAATTAGTTTATGGAGCAGAAGTCGTTTTCCCTTCTCAGCTAGCCATTCATGTAGCAAAGTTATTCCCGGATTATCAAGAAGAGCCCGATGACATGATCAGAAAAGTTCATCAACTGGGGGAAGTCCAACAGGCTAGAGAGCAGGTGATGGACAGAATTCAGGACCATCAGCAGAAGGTCAAACTGGCTTTTGACAGGAAGGTCACGAAGAAAGAGTTTGAGATCGGGGATTTGGTGCTTAAGTGGGATGCACCCATACAGGATAAGGGAAAACACAACAAGTTTGATGCCCTATGGATCAGGCCCTTCAAAATCTCTGAGGTTTTCTCAAACAACACATATAGGTTGTAGGATTTGGAGGGTGGGGAGGTTTTTAGCAGTCCAGTAAATGGGCATTTTCTGAGGAAGTGTTTTGTTTGAGCCTTAGACGGCTCCTTTGTTTGTAAATATTGTCCTTTTGGTTCTTTGTTTATTTTCATTTTTATTTTTCATCTTAATAAATGACTCCATAGCCCAACAGAAGGCACTGAAGCTACAAAATGAGTTCTTAGAGCATCATAGGGATGACTCTATCCCCCATGGAGCCTAATGTTAGCAACAATTTTTGTCTTGGGCACAAAAGTATCCAGGTCTGGAGGTTGCACGAGAAGCGCCCAAGCGCAGCAAGGAAAAATCTCATTTCAGGTTACAAGTCAAGCGAGCGGGCGAAATTTTGTCGTCAGCGGTCGAGATCCATCTATAGAGCTGATCGACGGTTGTCGGGATTTCGGGGCTACCAAGTTACCCGAGATAAAATTCCAGAGATAACACCTATATTTCAAGACAAAATCTGGGTCGTCCGATCCAATGACACATGGCACAATATCTAGTCACGTTGGCATATCGGTATTCAAGAGTTCGAAGGGTAAAGGTTCCTCGTCATCTCACATCTCAAAACCTCGAACCCCGAACCACCGAAAGCACCTAGAGTCGGGCCCGCATTATCATGGAGCAGTCTCAGCCATCCATCCAAAAGGGACACGTGGTGCGTGATTAGGCTCCTCGCCTTTTCTCCCATCGCAACTTCAAAGCACAAGGAGAAGCTCCTTCATATCCCCGAGACGCGAAGGTCCGAGAGCATCCAGGACCTGGGCCCATAGTATCGCCGAATGAGTTCAGGACCGTCAGATTAGAGAGGGATGCGTGGCACCCATTTAAGCCATCTCATCATTTCGCTCATCGTGACTTTGAAGAGAAAGGATCAGCTCCTTCCTATCCATGAACCCTGAAATCTCGAAAGTGCCTTTGAGAATAAACGCAGGGTCACGACCCATGATCACTTGGGAAATAGAAAGAGCTGTGCAAGAGGGGCCAAAAGCGTCGAGTTTAGTCACAGAAGGGATCGTAACGATCTCCAAGTGCCATCCGATTCGGTCTCAATCCCGGTTCTTGCTAGGAGTAAATGAAGGTGGGAGGGGGTGGTTGAAACCTCTCCTCAATCATTAAGTGTAAGGTATGGAGGATCTAGCAAGTAGTCTACCCGAGAGGGTCCTGTGTGTAAATTTTTTCCAAAGAAGACATGCCGAGTCCTCGACTAGCCAGAGAGGTCTGCACATGCTAACTCGACACTTAATGTCTCAGCTACCCCCCTTGCAGGAGCCATGCACAATTAAGGTGGCATCTGACGAGGAATATTCATCCGAGTTTGACTGAAGGGATGCCACACCTTGGAGGTCCGAGCATGCCTCTGTTAGGTGAATTTTTCTAAGTATATAGACTCAGTGTTTGTATTTTGTAAAGGATCGATGGTTGAGAAAGGTTCCCAATTATAAAATATTTAACGAAGCACTGGTTATTCTAGTTATGTATTAACATATGAGACTTCTTGCCTTATGAATGTCAGCTTCTTTCCATGTCTTTGTTCATACTGTATTAGAACAGCTCAGAATTGGAGGATCCTGTCGAGTCGTAGCTATTATAGGATGATGTAGGTTGGATCACTGTAACAGCTACGTTGTCTTTAATCGGTCTTGTGATTTTATCAATGTTGAATGACTTGGAATTGGAGGATCTAGTCAAGTCACCCCTTCAGTTACCCGAAACTCTGAACCAAGAGGATCTTGCATTTATAGTTTTTCTTCAGCAAACTGTTGAAAGGCCTGTTGCCTGAGGTAGTTTTTCTCACTCCTCTAACCAAGTCTTCCACCCGCTCATTTTACAATCAACCCACTGACTGAATTTAGATCAAGACCTCCTTTTTTCTTTACATACCAGACCTGGTCCCTGAGCTAGAGTGATTTCGTCCTGGGTCTCTAACCATTTGATCATCTATTAAACTTATTGTGACATAAAACTGATGGGCGTTGGGCTCTTCTCATGTCGCAATCCAAGAGTGACTTTTGACGCCAACGGTATTCTATCAAAGATAAGTATCAATTGTGTGTTAATTTATATGTTGTGTATCTATACATGTGTTTATGTTTATGGGATTTGCCTATGCATGCTACATGTATACTTTTACAATTTTTTCCGCATGAATTTGTGCAGTAGCAAATTATATTTTTTGCTTAGAATTATATAAATATATATATAGTGGTAATGAAATTGAATGTGGCATAGCCCAACATTCTAAGGCTAGGGATTCTACAAGATAATTGGAATTTACTATAGATTTAAAACATGGAACAAAACCAATTGAAAGAACACCATATCAGATGTTGACACCTGAATTACAAGGGTTAAAGATGAAATTGAAGGAGTTATTAGATTTTGTACTTATACATCCAAGTGTATCACGGTGGGGTGCACCAATAATTTTTGTAAGAAAGAAGGATGTACCATGGAGGCTTTGCATTGACTATCGTCAATTAAACAAATCCACGATCAAGAATCAATACCTGTTACCAAGGATTGATGAGTTATTTGATCAAATGAAGGGGGCGACAATGTTTTCAAATATTTGTTTGAGGTCAAGATATCATCAATTGTGAATCAAAGAGGAATACATTCCTAAAATAGTGTTTAAGACAATATTTTTACATTATGAATTTACTGTATTATCGTTTGGTTTGACAAATGACCCTGGCATGTTCATGAGTTTAATGAATGGGTTTTTCTGCGAATATTTGGACAAGTTCATATAGGTATTTATTGAAGATATATTAATTTACTCTCAGACAAAAGAGGAGCACAATTAACATATCTGGTTTTGCAATGTTTAAGAGAAAACAAATTGTATGGAAAGTTTTTGAAGAGTTCCTTTTATCATACGAATATTCAATATTTGGGACTCATTATCTCTCGACAAGGTATCGTTGTGGAACCAAGGAACGTAGAGGATATTATGGAATGGATAACACCGATGAAAGTGCAATAAGTATGTAGTTTTATGGGATTAGAAGGTTACTATCGATGCTTCGTCGAAGGATTTTCAAAAATAGCAAACCCAATTACAGAACTGAAAAAGAAGAACAAGAAATTTGTATGATCAAAGATATGTGAAGAAGTGTTTCAAAATCTTAAAGAATTATTAACAACATCACCGATATTAAAATTTCCATATATGGACAAGGAATTATTGGTATGAACTAACAAATCCAAAATGGGTGGAGTACTAATGCAATAAGTTCGAGTTATCTTATATATTTCATGAAAACTAAGAAAGCATGAACAAAATTACGCAACACGTGATTTGGAATTATTAGCGATTTTTTATGCCTTATGAGTTTGGAGACATTACCTTATTGGAAGAAAATTTGAATTAAAGATTGATCATACTAGATTACAACACATTTTTATTCAGAGTGACCTAAACAGATGACAAATACGTTAGTTAGAACTTTTAATTGAGTATGATTTTGAAATCACATATATTAAAGGAACAACTAACAGAGTAACATATGTGTTGAGTCGGAGACCATGCATTTTATCAGTAATACCACTAAAAATGAACCTTCAGGAAAATATTTTAGCATTACATATTGATGACAATCAGTACAAGTAAAGGGAAATATCGTACAAGATACCATGATGATACCTATTTATGAGGGTTATTCTTTGGATAGTGATGAACTATTAAGATATAATGGTAGAATTTATGTACCGCCAAATGATGAAATGAAAAATTTAATTTTGAATGAAGCTCATCGAGAAGTGTATATGGCCCATCCTTGTGTCCCAAAACTGAAAGCATATCGTAAACCTTTATTCTTTTGGGAATAAAAATTGATATAGTTAACTATGTGGTGAGATGTCTTGAATGTTAGCAAGTGAAGGCTGAACATCGACATCTAGTGGGATTATTACGGCCACCTGCGATTCTTGAATCAAAATGAGAAGTTATATCAATGGATTTTATTGTTGGATTTCCATTGAAGACAAGGAGACATGGTTCTATTTTTTTATTTGTCGACACTTTGATGAAGAGTGTGCATTTTATTCCAGTTCATATGGCATATCAAGTACCTGACATAGCTAGAATTGTTTTTATTGAAATTGTAAGATTGCATGGTGTATCGAGGAAGATAATATATGATTGAGGATCGATATTCACTAGAATTTTTGGAGTAGTTTCCAAGAGGATTTGGGCACACAATTAAATTTCAGTACAACATATCACCCCGAAACATATGGACAAATGGAAAAAAGGAATCAAATTCTAGAAGTGATCTAGATTTTATGAGCAGAACGAAAAAAAAATACAGATTATTATTATTCTTAACACAAAGACACAAGAATAACAGATATAAAATAACAAAGATACAGTAAAATTGCTTTCTATTAAATAAGAAAATGTGCTGAAACTGTAAATTGTAGCAGAAAACAAGCTTGCTAGAATGGTGGTCGCTTATCTCTGAGAAGAGATGTGACGATTGTGCTCATTCACAAGAAGGTGGTTACAATGAGGCTCTCCAAGAATGTTTTACAATCAACAGGAATTCCAAATCCATAGAAATCCAAAAACCTAACCCTGGGAGATGAAGTGCCAAAAGTCATGTGGGCCTTGTTGGGGTAAACTAGTACATCAACTTCCTGGGGTCGTAATGTTTGCATACGATCTCCATTTTTAGGCGTACGATATCCCATTGGAAAGGTCTATCTAAGGAATACACATGTTGTTGTTATAATATAACTTTGTCTACAATTTGATTGTGGAGACCCTTAAAAACGTTCTTATTGGCCTCAAAATGGCCCCAGAAGTCAAGGACCCAAAAACTAAGAAAAAAAATGCCAAACTGGAAAACTGCCAAAATGAGCCAGTTGGAATAGGTGGGAGGCCACCGAAATCCATAAGGATCAATCCTCCCCACTTAGAAAGGAATGGTATGTATTGCATTGAGTTCCCCCATCAAATGATGAAATGTCTGTTGAATTTGGCCCCGTGTGAGCCACTTGCCTTGGTTCAGGAGCTTCCCTACTTTGACAACTCGATAAAGTTGGATCCTTTGTTAGCGAGTGCACTTGACCCATGTGTCCACAAAATGATCACTAGATTAATATTTCACACAATCAGGGTTGTTCTTTGTTGGTTTCAATTGTTTGGATATCTATGAGGTGCCCAATAATAGTGGGAAGTATGGCCAAAGGATATCCACGTTCAACACTAGGTGCAATCCAAGGAAAGGAGGAATTTTGAGCTCAAAATAATTGTCACCCACAACCTTGGTGATGGTGTAAGTTCGCTAATAGAGTAGGAGAAGCTTTTGATGGGGCCTTATAAGGATTTATTCCTGCAAGTGTAACCACACTTTGTCTCCCACCTGAAACATATGTGCCACTAGGTGTTGATCATGGCACTGCTTGTACTTAGCATTGGACTTATGTAAAATATCCTGAACCTGTTGGCAGATGTGTTGGATCCACTCAATGAAACGGGAGGCTTTGTCAGCTTCAATTGGAGTAGGTGATGAATTGGTCGGGATGGTTGCAAGAGGTAGTGAAACATCCATGTGACCCAATGGTTGGAATCCCAACCTAACCTGAAAGGGGTTGTGTTTGTTGGATCTATGTAGGGCTCTATTACAGCTATGATGAACATAGGGCTCTATTGCAGCAATGGATTTGGTGAGCTTGGTGTCCAACAATGACCAGATGCTTGACCAAAAGGTGTTGAGGAACTTATTTTCCTGATCAGAGACAATGGTTTGTGGGATTCCAAAATGTACCCATACTCGTTCAAAGAAGATCTTGGAAATGGCCTCTGTTGTGATGCTCTTCTTGCAAGTGGCTAGGATCGCCATCTTGGAAATGTGATCAACAACCAAAAAGATACAGTCATTTCCCCTCTTGGTGGTCGGAAGGCCTGAAATGTATACCATTGAGATGGATTCCCATGGCCTATCAGGGGTAGGCATGGGGGTGTATAGGCCTTGTTTTAGTGGTCTCTTTGGCAATAGCGTAGGTAGTGCATGACCTGATATACTTGCTAACATCCTATCGAAGCTTAAGCCAATAGAAATGATTATGCAATAATGCCACTATATTTTGTGGGTGAATCTGCATAAGAGTTCGATTAAGTTTGGAAAGGGCACTAAACTCTCTCCAAGTTTTGTGGGACATTTTGAAGCTATATAAAATAAAGTATCCCTAGCTTATCGAATAACCTTACCTGATTCTTTGAGGCATATGCACGATGTGTTTCATGTCTCATTTTCACGTCATTATATTTCAAATCTGTCACATGTTATGGATTTGAGATTATAGCATGTATTAGGAGGATTCTCTCATAGCGGATCCAATCTTCATATTGGACCATCTCACTCAATTGCTAAGACACTGATTGGTAGATCATGTCAAGGTTTGGTGGGACAGTTATAGTCCACATTCTACCACTTGGGAGGATGCACATGAGATGTGTCAACAGTTTCCATATTTATTTTAAAAGTTTGATATATAGATTAGTGGCATCTATATTTACTACTCTCATTATTAGACTGTACAAACTTCGGGATGAAGTTTAAAACAAGAGAATTTTTATGTAACATCTTGTTCCTCTGATGACACTTTCATACCACTGATTTAATCTTTGAGGACACTTGCGAGAAAGTGAGCCAGTTAAAACATGATACTTTATGATTGGCTGATTTGGTTTATGAGTTAAAAATTATGTCATCATTGAGTATTGAAATTTTGATATGTTATTAATATTGATGTATAATAGTGACATGTATTATGATGATATTTCCTAAGTGTGAAATAAACATGACATAATGAGGATGCTTATGGAATCTGTTAAGCCCTAATATTGGCTCATTACCCCTTAATTGGGGCATATTATATTAGTAATGTTATTTTATTTATGTCAGATTTAGGCCATTAGTTGTAATTATACCTCCTAGTCTCCTATATTTACCAAGGAGACATTTTCATTTTGAATCATCTTGTACTTGAACATTTAAGTGGGGTAAAAGGAGGTTGCCCCCTCGAAGAGGATTTTTATATAAAAATATCCTTTTTTCAAGGCGTTGAGTACTCTTTCTGAGGTTTTTCTATGCTATATTGATATTTGGTTCTTAACATATGGTATCAGAGCTCAAGGTCTTGGGGTTTCGTTGCTACATCTGAGACACCTTGGAATTTTCACTATAACTTTTTTTATCCAACGTTTCAGAAGGAACGACTTGGAGGATATTTATTAGATGGATCAATGTACGTTGGTTTCAAAATTCAGCTCTTGAGGCCTTATATGTTCGGAGATATAGCCTATACAAGATAGGGTTATGGAATCATCCAGAACTGCATCATTGCGGAATTTTCACTATAAAAACTTTTCTGTAACATTTCAGACCCTAAACTTCGAAGAATATTTACATAAATTAGTAGGGTATCTGTGGTAAAATGTTCAGATTCTGGGTAATCTTAAATTTGTAGATACACCTTGTGTAAGATAGGGTATCTGACTAGTCCTATTTACTAGTCTCAATAAGGTGTTCCAAGTAAAACAACCATAACTTCTTCCTACAATATCAAAATTGAGTGGGACTAGTTTCAATGGATCATGGACAGTCTGTCGTATTTCTAGTGCAAGTTTCATAATTTTATATCAATTATTTTATGTGGGGCACGCTATACAAGTGAGATCTCCTGGGAAGGCAAAAAATCGGCAAGTTTTCGGAAGTTACCGTAAATTCCACTTGTCACATCCAATTTTGATAAGAACTGTGGAATTGCAGAGAATAAATATCAGAGAACTACATAAAAAGAAATTTTCATACCCATAAGGGCCGAAACTTGGGAGATACAACAAATACTGTCTAGCAGAACCACCTCAAAATCAAGGTTCAAAAGTGATACTTGGCCAACGTGCCACCCAAAAAGGGAACTTCTACACCAAATAAGCCTCCAGAAAATCCTACTTGGACTCTTAATGAAGGTGAAGAAATGTGTAGGGACATAAATAATTTACAAAAGAAGATAGTAACAAAACATGACCTACAAGAGATGATGGAGGGTTTAAAAGGGGAGATCATGGAAGTATTGAAAAATTTCGTAACAGAGAAGACACCTGAAAGTGAAAATGCATCCCATGAAATTCATGATGGACCTAAGGAAGGTGAATCAAGAATGGAGAAACTCAACTTTGGTTTGAATACCAACTTTGTTCCTAAGATTGATATGAGAGTTTTATGGAAAGGACCCAATCATGGATACTTCCTTATGGAGCAATTTTTATCTCCATAATGTGCCACATACAAAAGTGCAATTGCTTCTTTATATTTAGAACCTAATCAATTTGTATGAGTATGCATTAGGCTTTTGTTGTCATAGAATCACTCACATGGACAATTTCATGGAAGAAATTATAGCACACTATGAGGGATACAAGGAGCAATACCTTCTTTTAGCCCGATTGATAAATCTGAAGCAAAAGGGTTCGATTCTGGGAACATTGAGAACTTCTAAAAGATTGAATATAAAGGTAAAATGTATTCTAGATGAGCACTTGATTGATGTATTCATGGGAACTTTAAAGGATAACCTCAACATGAGGTTTTCCTTTGGGAACTCAAATGCTTGGAGGGATTCATTTAAGGTGTGGCAAGAGAAATTTTGAAAGTAAATATATGGCTATGGTTACTAGAGGACCAATCCTAACATCTATAGAGAACAATGCTCCTTTTCCTAAAAACACACCTCAACCTACAGGTTGACACCTCCACAATTGAAGGAAATAAAATCAAAAGGTTTATGCTGTAATTGCGACAACCATCTGATGAGGGACATAAATGTGGTGAAAAGAAATTATTATTCTACATAGATTGTGAAGAGGAAGAGAACAATAACAAGAACCATCTAAAAGCTTAGGATGGCTTGTAAACAATTTCATCTGGTGGCTCAATGATATGGGTGTAATGCATTGGATGGGTCAAAACTCCTCAAACCTCAAAGGTCAGAGGATACATCAAAGAAAAGGTGTCCTAATTGATTACATTTGGGTGCTCATAATTTCATTCACTATAAATTAATAAAGATCTCAATTGCTTTGTATGTCACAGACCATAGTTTCAAGTAATGATTGCAGGATGGAGGAACTATCAATTTCTCAGAGGAAAGAATGCAATAAGATCAATCTTACTATGGAATATGTAATGAATAGTCCAATAGTTACTATACCCAAAGGGTGGTCTGAGATGGTGTACTGAGGAATCAAATGGTTTACAATCATTAGAACGATTGGCTTTTAATTTTCAAGAACTTTCATGAGATTTCATTGGAAGGAAAAGAAATTGAGTTAAAAAGTATCACAGGGAAACTTGATGAATTGATAATATCTAATGGAATAACAAAATTATTGAAAAGGGGTATCAAGGCTATTGCGCAACTATGCTCACTAGATGTTCAAACATCTAAGCCATCTATTCCTCAATATCTCCAAGATATCATTGATAAACATTCCAAAAGTATTTGTGTTCAAAGGTCTTCCACCCACTTGAAATCATGATCCATGAGGGAATTCACCTAATAATTCATGGGAGTGTTCCTCGTAGCATCAGGCCATATAGATACCCTTATGCTTGGAGTGAAAGTGAGTGCATGGTTGAATAAAATGTTAGAGGTGGCATTATTAGACCTAGCCGAGGTTCTTACTCTGCACCAATGGTAATGGTATTCAAAAAAAATAGCTCATGGCATTATGTGTCCAGATTATGAGAGCTCAACAAGATCACTAGCTAAGATAGAGTTTTTCCCATTTCCGTTATTGATGAATTGTTAGATGAACTACATGGAGAAATCTATTTCACAAGTGGATCTCAGTTCAGGGTATCATCCGGTCAGAATGAAGGAAGAAGATATCCCAAAAACAACATTTAATCACTTGAAGGCCATTATGAATTTTGGTCATGCCTTTTGGCCTACAAATGCACCTTCCATTCCAAGGGTTGATGAATTTATTTCAAGCAGTTCCTTCAAAAATTTGTGTTAGTATTTTTTAATGATATACTAATCTATAGAAGTCTTGGGAGGATCGTAATAGACATGTTGACAAAGGTGCTACAACTACTAAAGAAACAACTATATGCCAAAACCATCAAATGTTTCTTTGGAGTAAAGGAGGAATTATAGTATTTGGGTCATATTACATCTCATGAAGGTGTCAGGAGTAGACCCTAACAAGATTAAGACCATGATGGATTGGCTGATTCCCAAAACATTGAATAATCTTAGAGGTTTTGGGGTTTGACAGGGTTACAGCAAGTTTTGTTTGGAACTATGGAAGAATAGCAACACCTTTAATGACACTAAATAATAAGGATGCATTTTCGTGGACTCCGAACTAAATATTTTGAACAACCCGAGAGGTGATGTGTAATCTCTTGTCTTGACCACTCAGGACTTCAAAAACCTTTATTGTGGAGGCAGTGATGCCTCGGAAATGGGCCAGTTTTGTCCTAATGCAGAAGGAAGGCCCACAGCTTTTGGTCGACCACTCTAGGGAAAAGACTTACACAAACCATTTATGAGAAGATAATGATGGCAATACTACACGCACTGAAAAAATGGCGTCCTTAACTAATAAGTAGGCACTTGAGGTCCAAAGCAGAGATCACTGATAGTCTTAAATACTTCTTGGAACAAAGACTATCTTCAAAGAACAACAAAATAGGTAACCAAGATATTGGGTTATGATTTTGAAATCCCTTATAAAGGAAGCAAAATGTTGTGTGAGATGCACTCTCAAGAAAGGATGAAGATGTTTAGGCCTTTCTACGTACTATCTCAATCATCCAACCCGATTGGATAATAGAAAGGGATGAATGGAAGAATGACAAAAAGTGTGGACTCTCATTCAAGGTTCTTGACCAAAGATTCTAGTGCATCAAAAACATTTACATGGAAAAATGATTCACTATGTGCAAAGATCACTTATATTTATGTAGACTCCCAACTCAAACAAAGGGTACTATTGGGATTGCACACCTCTCCTATTGGAGAGCACTTAGGATTTTTGAAAACCTACCATAGAAGTCGAGCCAGATTTTTTGGGATGGCCTTAAAAGCGATGTTCAAAGGTTTGTGGGAGAATGTTTGGTTTTGCCAACAAAATGAGTGAAATAATTAAGACCCCAGGTCTTTACAACCATTATCCATCAGTTGGCTGGGAGGAGGGACTCCATGGATTTCATCCGCGAGGGGTTACAATTAGAAGGAAAGAGTTTAATCATGGTGATTGTTGATAGGCCGACCAGAAATGCCTTTGTGCACTCTCATCCCTTCAAGCTAGTGCAATTTCCAACTGCATTCATGGAACATTACAAAGCTACATGGCATTAAATCCCTTCAAAGCTAGTACAATTTCCACTGCATTCATGGAGACAATTACAAAGCTACATGGCAGCCCAAATATTATTGTAAGTGACAGAGATCCCATCTTCACTAGACATTTCTGGACATAATTATTTTCTTGTTTGGGTACTCAATTGGCTCATGTTAAGCCCTAGTATTGGCTCATTACCCCTTAATTGGGGCATATTATATTAGTAATACTATTTTATTTATGTCGACTTTAGGCCATTAGTTGTGATTATACCTCCTAGTCTCCTATATATACCAAGGAGAAATTTTCATCTTGAATCATCTTGTACTTGAACATTTAAGTGGGGTAAAAGGAGGTTTCCCCCTCGAAGAGGCTTTTTATCTGAAATTATCTATTTTTCAAGGTGTTGAGTACTTTTTCTGAGGTTTTTCTATGCTATATTGATATTTGGTTCTTAACATCATCAACATAATACGTTGGACTCTATATTGAGTCAGGGAGTGGACTATTGACTTTGATTATGAGTACTTTAGTTTATTTTGCTTGTGTTAAGATCATGATTTTAGTTATGCATATAATGTATAAGAGTAATTAATGTGATTTTTTTAGTGGATGTAGGCATGGTGACACTTGATAATATGACTCATATATGGAGTAAAGGGGTCATACACATATATCAAATAGATGAGGGAGAGGTGTGGTAGCATCCCTGTCACATCCTACTAGAACCCTCGTTGTGACCTGAACTAAAGGTTAATGGCTACCTTGTTCCTGAGAGGTTCACGATGTCGTGAGGGTAGACTGAGATAATCACTCACAAGGATTTCAGAGGGGTGCATAATAAGGAAGATTCCATATTCCTTAGTAATCTCTTAGTCTCACACAAGGCCAACAAGTGGAGTATTAACTCCAAATGTCACACAACTTCCAAAATAAGTCAAATGGAGAGTGACACCCTTGGAGCACATAGGTGCGTCTTTAAGGGAACGTCACATGTTAATATAAATACAAATAAGAAAATAAAATGTCAAGAGAAATTAATAAAAAAAAATTCGAAGACATTAGAGGATAAAATGAATACTTATAATTTGTTAGAGAAGATAATGCAAATTTAATATTAATTTATAAACCGGAAAACATAAAAAAATATAAGCCTATATGTTTTTGAGTAAATAAGGTTTATAATAATTGGTTTAAGGGAAACTTAGAATAAAATAAGCACTAGTAAAGAGAGAATAAAATTTTAGACATATGCACAAGGTGTGCATGAAATTAATAAAAGAAAATTTTAAATTAAAAGAAATTAATTCATGAGAAAATGGGTTATCAACATAGAGTTAGAATACTAAGTCAAACTAGAATCTAAATCATAACTAAGAGAATATTCCTAATCAACTCCCAAATGTAATTTATTTAGCATACACAATAAAGGAGAAATTGGAGAATTAAGGGACAACTAGGAGAAAATATAGGAACTAATGGTGGAGGTGAGGAAAAATTGAAAATTCATTTAATAAAAAGAAAATCAAACATGTGCAACTTTGGAAAAGTGTGACATGTGTTGAGGGTGAATAATATCTATTTTAATTATTATTATTATTTTAATTATGCATGAATTGACAAGTGTCAAGACAAATTTTCTTATAAAAAGAAGGAAGAGTGAGAAAAGGACCCTATTGTTGGATGACTGAAATGATGTCAAATTTTGATATGACTAGTTTATTTGTGTGATTTGGGATGCAAGATTTGCAAAAGAGGTGGAAGCCTCTCTGTGTGAGGCATAGCTTGAGATATAAAACTATTTTTTGTGTGTGACCCCTTTGTGGCTCGAGGGGCTAAGGGGGAACAAGAGTACCCATAGCATTGACTGAGAGGTGCCAGTGAAGTCATTTCGATTAGCAGACGAAAGGAAGGGAATTGCATAATTTCTTTTCCGGATTGAATATCGACATCAAGTATCAACAACATATTCCATTATTCTTCTTGTTATGGTAAATTATGGTTTATTTTAATTTTTCTTGGATAGAATTCTCTTTGTGCAATGAGTAATTTTTCGAATTGGTTATAATTGAATTAGTATATCAAATATATATTTGGGGATAAACATTGTTCTATATATTATTTATAACTGATTCCTTGCATAATTAAGGAATATTGATGTTTATTTCAAGCAATGATGTATGCAAGAGGTTGTTAATAGTTAAATTGGAAAATGCTTCATTAAAAATAGTTTACTCTGGCAAGTGTAACCAGTTTGTAAATGAATGAATCACAATGTACTCTGTAACTAGTCTATGAAATATTGAATGACTATTTGATCCGGACAACCATGACTTGACATTCTTGAGAATGTAAAGTAAAAACAACAGAAAACTAAACATTACATTCATACTTTTGTTCTCTAAAAATATGAGACAACTTCTCTGGATTTAATTGTGATTTTAACTATTCTTTGGAATTCCTTGAAGCTTGTTCCAACATGAGCTAGCTAATAGGTTTAGACTTTGTAGACTTCGTCCAGGTTCAATTCTTGGTGTTTTCCATTGTTGAGTATCCGTTATATTGATAGAGTGCAAGGTTGAGTTTTGGTTAATTTTTCTTCCACCTTTAGGATGTTGTCATTTTCATAATTATAATTAGATTTTGTTGGAGACTAGGGATTAGTAACCATCCTTCAGGTTGCAGGGACCAAATCTAGTTCTGTGAGGCCTTTTCGGTGTGACTAGGGTTACTATAGGAAATTTGACGAAAAACCAAGCGATGTTGTTAACAGTCTAAAAAAAGAGAGCAGTTGTAACTTCTTAAAAACTTAACAGATACTCATGGATTTCCATCCCCGAGTCTCTTATTTGAAACCTTAACTCTTATTCACTTCTTAATGCATAAAAACAAAAAAGGTAAATGGGTTTTATGCTTTCGATTTTAAGATTTGTTTTACTTCTTCAAAATTTTGATGTTGGGTAAACACTCTTTCATCACCATAATTGGAATTTAATATTTCTCTTACAACCGATCCATCATTTCTAGAAATGATCAGGAACTGTTTTCATTTACCTCTTCCAGTGTTACCTCTTTTTATCCGCTCTCCAATATCTTCCATGCCTTCTCTGTGTCGCAACGACGAGAACTAATTCCACAAGATTAACATCAAACTAATCGAGACAAGAAACCCTCTACTTGCTTGCACCCTATCTCATTTCATGTGTCCTAATTGCATGTGTTGTGTTGTAAATTATACTATAGGTCAATTCCGCCTGCAACTTCTCTATTGTATTTGGTAGTTTGTTTTCACAAGTGTCTCTTTGTTTATTATCTATCAGTTCATTGATAATAATCGAATCGACGGAGTAATATTCCACTTGGAATAGAGTTGGAATTTGATCTAGTCTATCTCCTTGGTATCTGTTCATGGGTGTAAATGACACACCATCAACTGGAAGGTTAGATCTGGACCAGGGTTGTCTAATTAACCCAAGTTGTTTGGTATGATCTGCCCTGACGGGTTTAATGGCTTTGTTAGCCAACTAAAGTCCTAAAAACAATAAAAGAAATAAACTAATCTAAAGCTATGATTCTAACAAATGATAAATTACTTACTAAAGTTTATTAAAAAGAAACGTGAATATACAAATGATTATAAACAATCTATATATAGATTACAAGGTTTACTTGAAATCTTGCGAAAATAAATGTTCATAATAATGTTTCAAAATAAGATAAAGTAAGAACATAAATCTTTTTTTTTTTTAATGTTTAAAAATTTTAAACTAATAAATACTAATCAAATACAATTGAAACAATGACACATACAAAATCAAAGATAATTAATGCAATCATCATCTCATTCATATATAAACAAATCTAAATAAAAGAAAGCAATGCACCTACTAACCTCTCACTGATCAACAATACTAATCTAAATTCATCTCTTTGTATTTGTATGAGCTCCTCTTAACCTGTGTCAACTGTAAACCTATGACAAAATCAAGCATAATACTTCCTGAAGAAATTCAAGGAAGTGTTTCATATTCCAGAGTGAGTTTATAATGACAGAAAGACAAATAATTATATATCTTGTGACCTTGAAATGTCCAATAACTGAAAATGAAATAAATTCTCATTCTCAGGAATGGTGTTACCATCTATCTAGCATCAGATGTAAACTCAAAATACTTGAATAGATGATCAATCACAGATATAAACTAAACTAAAAGATAATGAACAACATAAAGAAAAGCATGATATAAAATATTATGTGAAGAACCGACTAAAGATAATTTGAAATAGATAACATTTCACATCAAGAACTTACATGAGAAGACTATGAAAAAACACTAAAAAGTCTACAAAGGATGAAATCCAAAGAGTAAACTATTTTCTCATATAGTTTCAACAAAATATGTTCATCATATGGTCCAGGAAGAACTTTTGGGATAATATACTCTTAAAGATTGAAAAAATTAATATATAAATGATAACAATCAACCATGTATTGATAAAACAGACTAAAGATAATTTAAATAAATGCATAATCAATTATTAAAAGAATATGAAGATATTATAATGAAAATAAAACCATTTTACTCACAGGACAAAAGCCATTAAGCAACCTGGAATTCCATATTCTTCTTTGAAAATACTTGTCCATTCTCCCAAAGATTCCAACCATCTGTTACTCTATTTGAAAAAAAAAAAAATTACAAAAGAGAAAGGATAAAAATCATCCTCTCCATTTCTTAGATACCCATGGCTCTAAAATTTCTCATATATTTATACAATGAATGAACAGTTTGGGCGTCAGTAATAATTTCCGCCACCTGAAATTTTCCTCGTAAAGAGACACAAATATCTCTCAAATCATGCAATTGTTTGGTAAAATTCCCGCATATAATCTAAATGGGTCCATTTTTGTAACAACCTCCTTGTTAAGACAACAACTCTGTAACAGGTGGAATTTTTTTTTTTAAAGGTGTGTGCGCGCGTGTAAAGAGGAAACAAACACACTTAAATTTACGTCGCCACCCGATGACTGACCAGACGCAACCACGATGATCAAAACAAGAGAACATAAGGCGCAAAACAAGTAACTGCAAGCATATAAACGACATGGACATAAGGAAGAATCCATAACAGTAGATTTTACTATTCCTCCACAGGAAAGCAGGGCGTTTAATCTTAGTCCCCTGCTCCAGAGAGAGAGAAGGTCAGATAGGATCTTGGCTGACTGCTCAGGCAGAAACTAGTAACCCGACTACGACAAGACGCAAGCAAGACGAACACAACAAGGCGACATACGACATATAGTAGTAACAACAAGCAATAAACATCCCTATACATAAGGCGTACAACTAGCAATTGTAAGCAGAAAACGACACAAGGTGTTATGTACAGTACAGTCACATAGGGAAGAATCCATAGTAGTAGATCTTACTATTTCTACACAGGAAAGAAGGGCGTTTAATCTTAGTTCGCTGCTCCGGAGAGAGAGAATGTTAGATAGGCTCCTGGCCAACTGCTCAGGCAGAAACTAGTAATCTCCATCAGGTGTGTCGCAAGAGTGGAAACCCTTCCTTTAAAGGGCCCGAGACTCTTGATACGGCACTGGATTCTTTACAAAGAATAAGCACACAGACAGACTTACATACTAAGGCTACACGGAGGTGTCTACATCCCGCCCAACACCAGCAGACCAAGAGCACCAAAATTTACAACCAAGTACAATGAGGGTTGAAGAACGACAATCCTCAAAGGGAAGCATAAGATGAAAATGACCTCATCAACTACCCACCCAGTAAACCTGGCTAAAGGTCAATCTCTAAAATCTAAATTGACGTTATTCACTGATCACTGAACTGGTCTAACTTTATCATAATTTTACATCCTGAAGGCAGGTCATAAATCAAATTGTCGGTTACAACCTTATGTTAGTATTGAACTCATTTAAAAACTCAAATAAGTCAACATGTAAACTTTAATTTAGCAGTAAGAATCGATCTACATTAAGGGTTTAACCATTTAAAAAACAAGATACCNAGGTCATAAATCAAATTGTCGGTTACAACCTTATGTTAGTATTGAACTCATTTAAAAACTCAAATAAGTCAACATGTAAACTTTAATTTAGCAGTAAGAATCGATCTACATTAAGGGTTTAACCATTTAAAAAACAAGATACCCAGTCATATTAGCTAAACCAATCTCGTCTTCAATAAATGCATAAAAAGAATAAATCCCTTCTTTAGATGAATATCTAACGAATAAATCATCTCTTTAAATAAATTAGTAAAGGAATAATCCCTTCTTAAATGAATAAATAAAGGAATGCATCTATTCTTTAAATAAATAGATCAAGGAATAAATCCCTCTTAAATGATTAATAAAAGAACTACATCTTTTCTTTAAATAAATAAATATAAAAATGGAACCCTTCTTAAATGATTAAATAAAGGAATAAATCTTTTCCTTACATAAATGAAAATACATAACAAATTCCTTTTGTAATAAGTACATAAACTATTGAACCAAGTCCTAACCAATTAAAATTAACATCTCTTTATATTATATTGCAGTCCATTACATTCGCTGGAATATATAATTCTCAATCTTTTAGGAAAGGGAAAAAAAACAGAACTATTTCCATACTAATAATACAAGCCAGCTGTAATAAAACCACTCACGTTCAAGATTATATTAATGTCATAATTTTATGAAAGAAGGGAAGAACTATAAAACGAGACAGTTGTATAAAGACCACCATAATTAACCTCAATAGAGACTCTATCAAAAGGCAATCAATACCAGCCACCTGGTATATTCAACGTTCTGGCAAGATATCAATAAAATTTGGTGGTACTTGTCAGTTTTTAATTATAAAAATATAAAGGAATTCTAGGGATATCGTTGAACTGTCCCCAGTCCCACGCTAACAATCTGCGTTAAGTATTTAGAAGCTAAAATAAAATAATGGAATAACCACCGTTTAAATATCAAGGAATTAAATAAATGGCAATTTAAATAGCACGACAATTATTCGCTGTATTAAATATTTCTTCGCTAAAGGTAAGGACGCAATGGCATAAAGGATTCTCTGTCAAACAACAGGATGCACAGGGTAATCCACTCCTATCCAGGCAACAAGACGCATGAGGTGTGGTCATCAGAAGTTCAGGGTTAGGTAAATCCAAAGGCTCCGTCATGCTGTCAGGCACGCAGCTACACGAGCTACGCTTTCCCCCCCTCACCAGGAATTTTAGAACGCGATGAAAGCTGGTCTAACCATACCTGTCATGCGTCCAACAAAATAACATTTTTGTGGCTCCAAAAGCTACCACAGAGGGGCCATAAGCGTAAGCCTCGTGAAAACCTGCTACTTATATAATAAGGACTCTATGCCAAGAACGAAGAGGGAACCACTCTCTGGAATCCCGAACAGATCGGTAATGGTGATCTAGAGTTAAGTGCAGGTTTGAATGTCCTTCCTAGACCAGGTGGGGAGAAACCATCCAATGCGTTCCATCATAAAGGGCACAAGGCTGACAGTACGCAAGGGTACCTCACCGGAGATAATAAAAAACGGGGCTTCACCCAGAAATTCGCGGTCATTAAACCCCGATTTGCTAGGTTTTCACAGTCGGAAATAAGACCGGTCGGGCATTGCTTAGGGAGTGGAAATACAACATTCAACCAGGGAACTCGAGCCTGGGAGAAGGAATTTTTAAACAACTATGCTGGCAAACAAAAATCTCACAGTGCCCATTATCTATATACAACATAGTCTTGGTGGAAACGCAGACAATGTCGCAAACTAAATTAGCCAGAATTGCACTGTCACTTAACCAGTCTTGGTGGACCTTCTGCTGTCAAAGGGAAAAAGAATACGCTGCCAAAGGGGGTTGGGAGACACTG
Source organism: Picea sitchensis (assembly GCA_010110895.2). NCBI lineage: Eukaryota > Viridiplantae > Streptophyta > Pinopsida > Pinales > Pinaceae > Picea > Picea sitchensis. The sequence continues at coordinate 69,578 of SNQJ01S0021417.1, read as the reverse complement.
AACCATGTGCTGAATAAGGTTGGGTTACAGCAGTTAGGGTCCCAAGAAAGTAAGAACCACAAGGGGCAGGTAGAACACCCATTAATCTGACCAATGGAACCAAACAGTACTACATTATAAGGAGAAGCAGGTAGATGGGATAGGGATGGATAAAGGTTTTTGCGCTACCGGAATTGGTCTCCAATAAGCTAAGCGAAGGGAAGCTTCTCAAGTAAAGGAGGCTATGAAACATAGAAGGGGGAAGTCCCCTTAAGCGTTTCTTAAATTTATTCATTCAGCAAATAAAAGGGACATGACGAGAAACCAAATTTTATACCATCTAGATTTAAATAATCTTGCATTCCGCTAAATAAATTACAAATTTTAGATGGGTGTACCTTATGCCAAGATGAAGGTTCCGCTGTCGCTGTCCTACGCTCATGGTCCATCGCGCTCCGCTTGCCGACCGTAGAGACCTCACCGGTACCTCCCAGCCAATCGCTAGGGGTACTCTGCTTCCCCCTTAGCCCCTTGAGTCGTAAAGGGGCCACAGAAGATCCAGAGATAAGAATAGCTTCTCAGCTCGCCTCCAAGGCTGAGCTACCACTCCAATACAGATGAGAAATTCCCAACTCCTCACAAGAAAATAGTCAATCCACAATCCGGCAGCGTAAGGTTACGCTAACCATTCGTCCCTTCTTCCTCATTTTCCCCTTCTTTTATAGAAATTTGAGACCCCTACTTTCCCTAAATCATTATTAATTTAAGTTTTAATGACAATCCTCTAAAAATTCTCTGCCGTCCAAGTGTCACTCATCCCCCATGTTTCTCCAAAATTATTTTCTTTAAAATTTTTAAAAGACTCATTTCCCTCACCCACCTAGAGTCTCTCCTAAAATTACTCCTAGGTGTTCCTAGATCCCCTTACATGCTTTTAATAAATTTCCTTAAAATGAAGTTGCTAAATTCAGTTCATTTTAGTAAGTCCTTAATTGTTGATTCCTTTTTGTTTTTTACCCTATGTCCCCTACTTTCCTTTATTAAGTTTCCTTTATTACAAGTTTCCTTATTTCTATTATTTGTTCCTTTCTTTTTTTTTCTCTAAAACCCAAAAAGATAAAAGCGCTTAATAATCTTTTCATTATATTTCTAAAATCCTAACTTTTATACTCCCACAGTTTAATAATTTTATTTCTTCTTTAAAATTTAAAAACCATGGGTTTCAATTAATTTATCTCCCTGATTACTTTACCCCCCCTTAATTTAACAATACTTTAACTAACACTTAGG